>VDFB02290432.1:0-68460 GCA_007258455.2 Sequoia sempervirens | reverse complement strand
AATTTCTACATGGACAAAAACAGGAACTATTGAGGAAGATGCCCCAATTGACCTCGACGAGATTGATCCTGAGTCTGAGTGGATTGCTGCATCTAATGATGATGTTCTTGAGGATGAATTTGAATATTGTCTTGAGCCTGAAGATGTAGATATCATGGCGGAGGCCAGCATGCCTCTTGATATACTTGAAGAAGCTCAACGGGCAACCGGTCACCTAGCAGCTTCAACATCGAGAGCAGGAGCTTCTGCCCTCTAGCACGTCATTTGCTACAATTGATTTTTTTAGAACTTTGTACTTAGTTTATAGGTTTACTTTGTACAAAGTCACAAACTATATTGTAATAGACATTTTGAGAACTATCACCATCTGATATTTATGCAGTTGTAGTATGTTTTGTGCAATGTAATCACTAATCAGCGATATGAGTATAACCAACGAAAATCTATTTTCTATAATTCATGGATTGAACTCTATATTTTATTTGATCTCAATGTCTATATGCTATGGAAATGCCATTAAATTTTTAAAAAATTACTTTTTGACTGTTTTTTTTCAATTTTTTGCCTTTTTTTGTAAATCCGATTTTTTCCCAAGTTTTTAAAAAAATCCTGAACTTTTGGTTTGCCGATTTATTCCCCAAACAATTAATGCTGCTATGTATAGCAGCCTGCTGTACCATCCCAAAAAAAACTACCGAAAACATATTAGAAGTAGTAAATGCCAGCCGTACAACACTTCAATGAATCACAACACGTTAGAGAGGTCTTTCAGCTTTCTATACCTATTTTTGGGCACCTTACAAGATTGGGTATATTCATAGACAGTGCTGCCAATCTTCTCTATACGAAATACACCGTAGCTCCCTAGACAACGCGTAGATTCAGAGGAAGAAAGGAAAGCGCAAGGTCACCGAGGAGCTAGAAGCAAAATCTGATTGAGAGAAGCAAACAACAAGAGCAAGGGCAAACCAAAATAGGGCCATCGTCCATACACATGCATGCTCAAATTCAACGAAGACCATCCAGAGAAGAAGTTAGGCAATTCTAGAAACATTGTCAGCCTTGCATGACCAACAGTTGAAGAGAGGAGGAAGAAGGACGAGGGAGACTAAAGGATATAGCTAAAAGGCAATCGTCGATGAAAGAGGTGAAAAATGAGCCCAGCGATGGTATCGCTTTTGAGCAAGCATAGAATGAATAGGATCTAGAGGGGCACAGCGATCTCACCAGGCAAAAAGTCAAAGCAACAAATTCCAAACTCTCCCACAGAACATTCAGACCACGCCTATTGGGCAATACCAAAAATCAGCAAGATAGGGCACAGGAATCTCAAGCAAAACCAAAACAGTCCTCATTAACAAAAGGGGAAGAGTATGATCATGCATACATCAAATAGGATAGCAAGGTTGCCAAGACTCTGCAGATAGCCTAATGTCATCTTGGCAGAAATAGAACAAGTCAGACAGACACACAAAGAAGGGCCTAGAGATGCTTCGAAAGATGCACAAGCAAGGAAGACTCAGGAGTCAGGACCGAGGGAGATACTGAACAAAAACAGAGGCACAATGTGCAGATGAAGCCCTCACGCATAAAATCGATGAGCAAGAATCGAAGTATCCATCTAAAGAAATAGAGGATGAAGAAGCACAAAGAAAACAAGCACCCGGGGAAATGCACCATGTTCTGCTCCCCTGCAAGTCACTGACACCTTCGAAAAGACAATTGCAAAATGGGAAAAATTGATTGAGGTCCACATCAAGAACCTTGAATTCAACTTGCCCTAGAGCTCATTGACCCAGTCAATGGACGAAACAATGGCTGCCTATCACTCCACATGCCTTTGGAAAAAATAGGCAACGGTAGCATTGATAAAGATGGCCATGGAGACTACTGGGAAGAACACGAAAAGAACAGAAGAGCTAAAAAACTTTAAGGCACAGATTGGAACGTTAACAAACCAGTATGTTTACCGTGTGCATCGATCCGAGCAGGCTGAGTTCATTGCCAATAATAATAATAGTCAAGCTAGAGTTAGAACACAAGACCAAGACCATAGTGGACATGACTATACATACATGCGAGTCCTAGGTTCGGCAATGACTTCAACCTCCCATTAAGGAGCCCACCGAATTCGTCTTTCAATTACTCAAACATCACCCATCTTAGCTGAGATTTTTGAAGTAAAATTTCAAGAAAATTAGTGAACGAAAGAAATTGAATCTTGTTATAATATATAATTACTACTCTCAGAGCAGAAAAATTTGCCCTGCGCTTTACTATTTAATGCTGTTATTTTAAAAGGTAGATGAAGTCTGAACAAGCGTTTTTGCAATTTTTAAACCTAGTTTATCAGAAAACAAATTAACAAGAAAACCAAAGAAAAGTGTGCTAATGGTGCAGAAAAACCTGAAACGTTAAATTCTTTCTGAAGAATAAAACTAGCAGGGCCACGGCTGATCAATGCCATTGCCGCACCTTCCTGTGAAGAAGAGGACCTCGCCAGCTCCGTATGGAACGTTAATCTTGTTGCAATTTAGGGATGGAATAACAGAGATATTGTCATTGGAGTATAAAAGGTCACGTGTTCCATCCCTAAGAGGTTTACTTCGTGCGCATTTAAAGGAAAGAAGCGCGCCCATGTTCAGCAGTTACCTGGCTTAGCATCGTGGAAATCACGGTGAGTAAGAAAATTCGAGGAGGAGAGAAAAGACTCCGAATCAACGGACACAAAATTTTATCTGTTGATTGGATTTTCTGGAATCGTGCAAAAGCAAGCGACGTATCTGCTTGCCTGAGATACAGGTGGAATTTTTGCTGTTTCAAAATGTTCGTTGCAATTGGTTGCGATACAAGCAAATGAAACGGTTCGCTTTTTCAAAATTTGTGTGTAAAATAAATATTTTATCTTTTATTTTTTAATTAAAGAAACATTTTAAAAAGTTAATTAATAATATTTATTGGACTTTATTAATTAAAGTTTATTTTTTA
This sequence comes from Sequoia sempervirens, assembly GCA_007258455.2. Taxonomy (NCBI): domain Eukaryota; kingdom Viridiplantae; phylum Streptophyta; class Pinopsida; order Cupressales; family Cupressaceae; genus Sequoia; species Sequoia sempervirens. The sequence continues at coordinate 65,472 of VDFB02290432.1, read as the reverse complement.
TTATAATATTTCATATAATTTAAAATAATTAATAAATTAATGTTCAATTGAGTAAATTAGTTAGAAAATGGATTTAGAAGAGAAATTAAAAATTAGTAAATTATTTTAAAGAATATTATTTAGTTTATTTTAAAGAATATTATTTAGCATGTGCTTTATAACATTGATCATATGATACAACATGACTTCTAAGATTCATTTATGTTTTTCATCCTAAAAAAAATGTGTATGGATCATTTTTTATTATCCATATATATTTTACCTACTTTGATTTATTTTTATTAGTACTTGTTTTTTATGAGTATATTTTTGTAATTAGAATTGTTTATTTTCTTGATAATAATTATTATTATATTTATAAATTAATTATATGAATATTTTATGTTAAGTATATTTATTTTATAAAAAAAATTATTTATAATATTTTAACAAACAATATTTAAAAAATAAATTAACAATTTAATTTGTTAATATATTTTAACTTTTATTTTAATTGATTAATATTTTTAAATATTATTTCACTTTCATATAATTTAATAAGAAAATAAAATTATTACAATACCCAAATTAAAAGTTTAAATAAAATATTTGTAAGTCCATCATAACATGTTGCAACATTATTTTCAAATTCACTCTCATATAAACATTAGACTTAATGACTCTTTATAGTGGGGGAATGTAATGTCCCCTTCTCAATTGTGATCAATTCAGTTGACCGTTGGCCTATTTCGGAGACCCGTAGGTTACTCGGAGGGTGAAAATTAGGGTTTCATGTTTTTGAGGAGGTTGTTGATTCAAGTTTGGTGATTGGATTATGGATTCTTTCTGGGTTTTTAGAGAGCTTCATAGTGGTATAGCTCGTATGGTGATCTGAGCAACTTCGTGAATTTAATATTTTTAGTAAATTCGATTTCTGGTAGTGGTCCTATTGACTTCAGTGCAGTTGGCTCACTTTTTCAACCAGTTTAGTTGATATTTTGATTTTTGGCCTTTGGATGCATTTTTTGGAGAGATAAGTTAAGTTGATTTAAATAATGTTATTTTAATATTGACCCCTTGGCCTAGCTTCGTCACTTTAAGTTGTTTTAAAAGGGGGACTTCAAGGGTGAATGCCCCATCAGAAGGTTATTAAATATTTCCAAGGCCAAAAATATGTGATGCTTAAGGGGGACGCCAACTTCAAGGAGCTTAATATTTTATTAAAAAATCAAATAGTGCCTTGGGAAGAGGGACGCCATTCTTGGAGGGAAAATGAAGTCAATTCAAAATTGAAAAAGGGTGCACTTTCTAGAAGCTTCTAGAGATGCTTTGCTAAGTCTATAAAAGGAGGCGTCTTCTCTTCATTTTCTCATCTTTTGTTTACCATACTGTTATGTTGTTGGAGTGACTTCAGGCACACGCTTCAAGGAAATCATACCTCCTAGCATTGGCTCATCTTCTTGCTTGAAAGATAGCAACTAGTTGGGTGTTCGATTGTAGTTGAGTTATTTTGTAGTTGGATTTTGCATTGTAGTGGTTATTTTGCATTTGTAGTTTAGTTTCAGGCATGCTAATGAAGTTTTTAGAGTTGTTGGTTATGTATTGTTGAATGTAGTTTTTATTCATATCTCTTGAAACTAAAATAATATTGTTTGGGTATTGCATCTATCCATTTCTCTATGTGGGGCGACTATTTGAGCCAATTTGCAGATTTTTTAATGGAGTCTTTGATTTTTCCAAGGCAAATCACCCTTACTTGAGGGTTGTACCATCTGGAGGAGCCTTGGAATTTGTGCAAGAAAAATAGGTGGTTGTAAGCTGAGGTTTCTTCATTGGGATTTGGCTGCCATTGTCATTAGAGACTATTGCATTTCGTTTCATGAGTTTTGGATGTGTGGGGAGTGATTTATGAGCATTTTAGAGAGTTTTTGTATTGTTGGTTACTACATTTCAGTCATTTTGTCATATCAGACTTAGATAAATGCATTTTTGTGAGGTGTTTGAGTCTAGAGAGTCTTGTTAAGCATTGAGGAAATCATATATAATATTGTAGCATTGGAGAACTTCTAATATTGGGATTTTGGCAAGAATTCTATCAAATTGTAAGTTGATCAATAGTACTATCAGTAATTCTCATTTCTCTCTTTCACTTACTTTATTGTACTTCCCGCTGAATAAGTGGAAGAGGTTGGCTTGCCACTTATTTACTATTAGTTAGTAGTTCTTAAGGACCCTCTGACCATATGCTCGCCATCTCTCGGCACCATCCCAGGTGGTTAGAGTTACTTTCAACTCAGCATGCATAAGATCCTCTAACCATATGCTCGTCTATCCTAGATACATTCTTGGTTAGAGTTCCTTTCTAGTTCTGCACTGCATCAGATCCTTTGACCATATGCTCACACCTTGCCCAACATCGGGATCATGGTGTACATCCTTGGTTAGAGTTACTTCCCACATCATTTTGGTTTTAGAGCTAGCCTTAACGGGTGTGTGTTGATTGTAATTGCAATTGGAAAAAGAAAAAAAAAATAGTCTAGCTCATTACAGTGGTATCAGAGCCATGATCTTGCCAACATGTGCCCTATAGTGATTCAATTGTCAGATGAGTGACAATGATTGCAGATCCTACACTAGAAGTCAAGCCAAAAAATAATAGTCACAGTTTCCGCTAGTGTTAGAAGCAAATACTTTTTCAGACGCTTTGAGAGAAACAGGGAAAGTAGTGGATATTGGTAGAGCAATCGAGAACATGTTAGATAGTCATAAGTAGACCATGGATGAGAGAGAGGATAGGATGGAGAAGAATTTTGATGGTATGATTGAAATGATGTCCCGTTTGCTTGCAAGAATGGATCAGCAGGCTGCTTAGAATCATACACCTAGCCAAAACAATGCCACAGGTGAAAATAGCGGTGTCAATGGAAACAATGGCAATGGGAGAGACAGGAATATTGGCCAACATGAGGCCACCTCTAGAGGATAAGCCTCAAGGCCACTCTTCCCTACATTCACTCATAGGGAGGAACCACATGTTCAAGCTTCCATTCCTTTTGTAGATGCTGTCAGGAAAACCTACATGGAGTATGCCACCTTGCCCCCTGATCTTAGAGAACAATGGTCCTTTGATCAATTCTTGAACCAAAGAAACAGAAGAAACAGAGGAAGAGTCAATAACCGAGCTCTTGTGGCTCCTAAGACTGACTATCAACAAGCCCTTGAGAAGGTGTCATTGGCTCACTTTGATGGAAGTGATAAGTGTTCAACAAGGTCATGGGTTCAAAAGCTGGACAACTACCTATCGCTAAGGCCCATGCCAGAGGAAGATGCCATAAATTTTGCAACGTTGCATTTGGAAGGAGCTACCCATGAGTGGTGGTACCATGGTTTGGTGACGCTTGGCCACAACCTCAATCGAACCTATGATGAATTCACCAATAAGCTGATTGATAGGTTCGACACTAAGGATCCTAAAGTGAAGTTTCATGAGCTTGCACAATTGAAGCAGCATGGCTCCTTGGATGCTTACATAGCTGATTTTCAAAGGCTTTCCATGATGGTGCCCAACATCACTAAAAGAACGTTGGTAGTATTGTTCTCTAAAGGATTGGTTGAACCCTTGAAAGGGTGGGTTAAGGATTTTGATCCACCAAGTCTCGAAGAAGATCTCAAAAAGTCTTGAACTATGGAGTTATCAGCCCCTAGGCCAAAAAAATTTCCCAAGCCCTTTGACCACAAGAGGGATAAGAAGCATTTTTCAAATCAGCACAAGAAGTTTCCACCTAAGTTGACTGATGAGCAGCTTGAACAACTTAGAAAAGAGGGCAAGTGTTATACATGTTTGGAGCCTTGGATTAAGGGTCATAGATGCTATGAAAGAGGTCGTTCTAACCAAATGGGGGCCTATTTTGATTATGGATCAAAATTCGATATGTCTGATCAACAGTCTTATTTTGGAGACAGCAAGGAAGAGAGAGCCCTAAAAGAGTCTGATCATGAGTAAGGAGTTGGGGGCCCTATTGCCCAACTCTCTAGTTTCCAAAAGAACAAATCTTTCAAGGTTCGTGGTGGGATTGGAGGTCACCGTATTGTTGCCTTAATTGATACTAGGGCAACACATAACTTCATTGATGAAGGTGTGGTTGCAAAGAGAGGTCTCAAAACAGAAGAATTTGAAGGTTTCAAAGTCATGGTGGTTGATGGGTTTCATATTTCTTGCAACCAAAGAGTTCCTAACATGTCTATGTAGTTAGGAAACAATGAAGTCAAAGATGACTTCTATGTAGTTACTATTGGTGACACAGATGTTGTACTTGGTATTCAATGGTTACGCTCACTTGGTGAAATCTCTCTCAATCTACAAACAATGGAGCTCAAGTTCCAATATGATGGAAAGAAGGTGGTGCTAAGAGGAATGTCCAATGGTGGTCCTCGAATTGTGTCATTCAAAAGAATGGAGAGGCTGATTCAGCATGATCAGGTTGAGTGGGTTGTAGAATGTATGGTTCTTCTAGGTAGTCTAATTGAAACAAAGAGGGACTATCCTCCAGATATCCAGTCTATACTCACCAAGAAGAGTAAGGTGTTTGTTGATCTACCTCCTGGGACACCTCTTGAAAGGGGAGTTGATCATGTCATTGAACTCAAGGAAGGGGCCAAGCCAGTCATCACAACACCAGATTGGTATCCTAAGAAGTAGAAGGACGAAATTGAGAAAAAACATAAAAGAAATCTTGGAGATGGGCTTCATTCGTCCAAGCACTTGAGTCCCTTCGCTTCAGTAGTAGTTCTTGTGAAGAAGAAGGATGGCACCATCCACATGTGTGTGGATTGTCATTCCTTGAATCAAATCACAATAAAATATCAGCACCCCATCCCCCAGATAGATGAGCTCATTGACGAGCTACATGGTGCCAGGTTTTTTTCAAAAATTGATTTGAGGTCATGCTACTATCAAATTCAGATGAGGGGGTAAGACGTTGAGAAGATGACATTCAGATGCCATTATGGTCATTTCAAGTTTTTAGTCATGCCATTTGGGTTGACTAATGCTCCTGCCACTTTCTAGTCTTGTATGATAGAGTTTTTCAGAAGCAGTTGAGGAAGTTTTTGTTGATCTTTTTTGATGATATCCTCATCTTCAGCAAGACATGGGAAGAACATCTCAAGCACTTGGAGGAAGTTCTTAGCATTTTGGAGTCAGAGAGCTTGTTCACTAAAGAATCCAAATGTGAGTTTGGAATGAAAGACTTGCTCTACCTTGGCCACATAATCAGTATTGATGGGGTGAAATTTGATCTTGAAAAGATCAAGGCAATAGTCGATTGGCCAACTCCAGAAAACTTGACTCAATTGAAAGGGTTCTTAGGTCTTTGTGGCTTTTACAAAAGATTTGTGAAGGGCTACTTTCAAAGTGCTGCTCCTCTTACTGACCTCACTAAAAAGGGGGTTTTCTTTTGGTCAGAAAAGGCTCAAATTTTTTTTGATAAGTTCAAGAAGATCATGAGTTCTTGTCCAGTTTTGGCCTTTCCAGATTTCTCCAAGCCTTTCGAGTTATAGTGTGATGCATCCAGAGAAGGTGTGGGGGTTTTTTTGATGCAAGATAAACATCCTATTGTGTTTGAAAGTAGAAAATTAAGGGGTGTTGAAAGGACCTACTCCATTTATGACAAGGAAATGCTTGCAATCATGCATGCATTAGCTAAGTTCAAACAATATTTGGTGGGGAGCAAGTTTATGGTCAAGATTGATCACAATAGTCTCAAGCACTTCATGCATTAGATGGATTTGAATGAAAGACAACAAAAGTGGGTGAGTAAGCTTCAATCTTACGATTTTGACATTGAGTATGTGAAAGAGAAAAACAACATCGTGGCAGATGCTCTATCTGGGAGGCCTCATTTGAGCTCATTGTGTGAGCTTACTGCTGATTGGAAGGAGATGTTGCTTGCTGCTAATGCCAAAAATCAGTTTGCAACCAACATCATTAAAGGTACTTTCCATGATGAAAGGTGCAAAATGGTTGATGGTTTGATACACTACAAGGGAAGGATCTTTTTGGTGGCCGATTCTAAGCTCAAAAAGAAGATTTTGATGACTTTCCATGACATCCCACTTGTTGGTCATCAAGGTTATTTCAAGACATATAGGTAGATTCGGGAAAGGTTTTCTTGGAAGGGGTTGAAAGAGGAAGTCCAATGCTACATCAAGGAGTGTTCCACTTGTCAGATGAACAAAAATGAGCATTCCCTTCCAGCTGGTCTACTGCAACCTCTTCCCATTCCCAACCAAAAATGGGAAAGCATATCAATGGACTTCATCACTAGGTTGCCAAAGGTTTAAGGAAAAGATTGTATCTATGTTGTAGTGGATAGATTAACAAAGTTTGCTCACTTTTTTTCCATCACTAGCTCATTTTCAGCAACTCAAGTTGCATATTCATTTTTCCATGAAGTGTTTAGATTTGCATGGATTGTTGAAAAAAATTGTGAGTGATAGGGACAACAAGTTCCTAAGCACCTTTTGGCATGAAGTTTTTAGGATGAATGGTATGGTGCTTACTCCAAGCACTAGTTATCACCCTCAAACTAATGGACAAATGGAGATAGTGAACAAGTGGTTGGAAGGCTATCTTAGGAACTATGTCTCGGAGCAGCAAAGGGAATGGGTGAAATGGCTTCACCTAGGAGAGTATTGCTACAATTCATCCTTCCACATGTCAATAAGGATGTCTCCATTCATGGCTCTATATGGTTATGAGGCTCCTAGCTTTGATGATTTGGTGTTTGGTGATAGCAAAACCCCTCAATTCAAGGATTTGTTGTAGTAAAGTCAAGATATTATGAAGTCCTTGAAGAAAAACCTTCAAATAGCACAAAATCAATAGAAGATGTATGCTGATTAGCAACGTGTTGAGCGTTCATTTGAGGTTAGAGATATGGTTTATCTTCGATTTCAGCCTTACAGAAAGTCTACTCTCAAGAAGAGTGGAGCTAAGAAGCTCAAACCTCGCTTCTACGGGCCATTCAAAGTCATTAGAAAGGTTGGAGTAGTGGCTTACGAGTTGGAGCTACCATCGAGTAGCAAGGTTCACAATGTCTTCCATGTGCCTTGCCTCAAGAAGGCACTTGGACACAATGTTGTTGCTTCATCGCAGTTGCCTCCCTTGGATGAAGGAAAGTTGACTTTGATTCCAGAGGAGATTATTAATTCGAGAGAGTGTTCTTTGAGGAGAAGAACAATTAAAGAATACTTGTTGAATTGGAAGAACTTGCCTTTGGAGGATGCAATTTGGGAGAATGAGGAGATTTTGCAGCATCTAGACTTGCGATTGCTTGAGGGAAAGCAATCTTGGGGAGGGCGAATTGTAATGTCCCCTTCTCAATTGTGATCAATTCAGTTGACCGTTGGCCTATCTTGGAGACCCGTAGGCTATCCGGAGGGTGAAAATTAGGGTTTCCAATTTTTGAGGAGGTTGTTGCTTAAAGTTTGGTGATTGGATTGTGGATTCTTTTTGGGTTTTCATAGAGCTTCACAATGGTATAGCTCATATGGTGATCTGAGCAACTTCATGAATTTACTATTTTTATTAAATTCTATTTCTAGCAGTGGTCTTGTTGACTTCAGTGCAGTTGGCTCTCTTTTTTAGCCAATTTAGTTGATATTTTTATTTTTGGCCTTTGGATGCATTTTCTAGAGAGATAAGTTAAGTTGATTTAAATAATGTTATATTTTAATGTTGACCCCTTGGCCTAGCTTCATCACTTTAAGTTGTTTTCTAAGGGAGACTTCAAGGGTGAATGCCTCATCAGAAGGTTATTAAATATTTCCAAGGCCAAAAATATGTGATTCTTAAGGGGGACGCCAACTTCAAGGAGCTTAATATTTTATTAAAAAATCAAATATTGCCTTGGGAAGAGGCATGCCATTCTTGGAGGGAAAATGAAGTCAATTCAAAATTGAAAAAGGGCGCACTTTCTAAAAGCTTATGGAGATGCTTTGCTAAGTCTATAAAGGGTGAAGCCACAATAGTGGTTTACAATTGAAGTGAGGAAGGAAAACTCACAAAAAATGAATGCATGGCAAAAAAATTGATTTTAGGGGTTCGTACGAACCTATAGGTTCGAACGAACCAATTAGAGGTTCGGCCGAACCCTCTTAATAATTTCCTACCAAAAAAGCCATCAAAACCCTTTATAGAAGGGGGGTTCAAATGAACTAGGGTTCGAATGAACTAGGGTTCGAATGAACCAGAGTTCGAACGAACCCCCTTTATTCCTCATCCCGCCTGCGACAGAAAAAAACTTGAATTTTGGCACTTCGAAGCTTGGTTTGAGGATGAAAATGGAGGAATATTCACAAACCCAACTGGAATCAGGTAGTCCTCAAAACGAGCTATCCAACGAATATAATTTTAATATGTTCTATTTTTATTATGTATTTGTTTTTTTAGTTTTATTAAACATAGGTTTTTCATCGAAAATGAAGGTCTCTGTTATGCACATGTGGAAAAATAGCAGATTATCAAAAAAAAAAATGAAAAATATGAGTGCACCAAATATTGAAGTCCTTGATCCATAGAAAAAAAAATTTGAATTTCGATATATACAAAAAAAAAGTTATGCGTTATACGGTCGCGCTATGTCTGAATTATAATTGGTTTGACTTTGAAACATCATTAAAGAAAAAATATTCAATAAAAAACTATCTAACCAAGTGGAAGCATTAGATATTATAGTTATAAATCTAAATTTGAAAGAATTAGAATTTTATCCTTCATGGAAAAAAAGTTATGCATTATACGGTGTGCGTCACTTTTTAAAAATGCTATTTTTGAAAAAAACCAATTTTCGTGGGAGATGGAAAAGGAAGTGGAATATGAGTTCAAAAAATTTGAAAAAAATATTTTTAGAATCTACAGACAAAATGTGACAAGACTCTAGTTTGCATCATCTTCAAATTCTTCATGGTTTAGTCATTATAAGTGCCCGAATGTGAAGATTTAGTTTAAAAAAATAATTTCAGTGTCCAGTTTGGCCAAAAATTGTAAACCACTATTGTGTGATCACCCTAAAAGGAGGCCTCTTCTCTTCATTTTCCTGTCTTTTGTCTACCATACCGTTATGCTACTAGAGTGACTTTAGGCACATGCTTAGAGGAAAGCATAACTCCTAGTATTGGCTCATCTTCTTGCTTGAAAGATAGCAACTAGTTGGGTGTTAGATTGTAGTTGAGATGTTTTGTAGTGGGATTAGTTGTTTTGTAGTGGGATTTTGCATTGTAGTGGTTATTTTGCATTTGTAGTTCAATTTTAAGCATGCTAATGAAGTTTTCATAGTTGTTGGTTATGTATTGCTGAATGTAGTTTTTATTCATATCTCTTGAAAATAAAATAATATTGTTCTGGGTATTGCATCTATCCATTTCTCTATGTGGGGCGACCATTTGAGCCAATTTACATATTTGTTAATGGAGTCTTTGATTTTTCCAAGGCAAATCGCCCTTACTTGAGGGTCGTACCATCTGGAGGAGTCTTGGAATTCGTGCAAGAAAAATAGGTGGTTGTAAGCTAAGGTTTCTTCATTGGGATTTGGGCGCCATTGTCATTAGAGACTATTGCATTTCGTTTCATGAGTTTTTGATGTGTGGGGAGTGATTTATGAGCATTTTAGAGAGTTTTTGTATTGTTGGTTACTACATTTCAGTCGCTGGTCTGTCATATCAGACTTAGATAAATACATTTTTATGAGATGTTTGAGTCTAGAGAGTATTGTTAAGCATAGAGGAAATCATATATAATATTGCAGCATTGGAGAACTTCTAATATTAGGCTTTTGGCAAGCATTCTATCAAATTGTAAGCTGGTCAATAGTACTATCAACAATTCTCATTTCTCTCTTTCACTTACTTTATTGTACTTCCTATTGAATAAGTGGAAGAGGTTGGATTGCCACCTATTTACTTTCAGTTAGTAGTTCTTAGGGACCCTTTGACCATATGCTTGCCATCTCTCAGTGCCATCTTGGTTAGAGTTACTTTCAGCTCAACATTCATAAGATCCTCTGACCATATGCTCGTTTGTCCTAGACACATTCTAGGTTAGAGTTCCTTTCTAGTTCTATATTGCATCAGATCCTCTGACCATATGCTCACACCTTGCCCAACATCGGGATCCTGGTGTACATCCTTGGTTAAAGTTACTTCCCGCATCATTTTGGTTTTAGAGATAGCCTTAATGAGTGCGTGTTGATTGTAATTGTAATTGGAAAAACAAAAAAAATAGTCCAACTCATTACAGGGAAGACCTAAATACCTAGTTGGGCAATTGCAATGTTGAGAATACAACTTCTAGAGGCATATATACCTTAAAAATGGTCATACCAGTGGTGACCTTATGGAAATTTTCATACTTTATGAAACCATACAACTGAGTGAAATTTTTGATATCAAGAGTTTGTGGAGCCTAGATTTACATTATATTAGAAGGATCAAATTTCACACACCAAGTATCAAATTCATGGAGATCAAGCTTCTAGAGAGGTTGCTACACCCTAGATAGTGATGTGATTATGTATGTGGCGACAAGGTTCACAATGAGTGTGCTCTATGCAAAACTCTTTGCTATTGTTAATATTAAATCCATCTCAAAGAAGACATTGTACCTTGTATTAGAGATTGTGGCTATGGGGTACAAACTCAATCTTTCCTACTACTTGGTAAAAGAAGTCATGAATGAAATCAAGAACTCACACAAAGGGAGGCACTTTCAAGTATGGCTCACTTATGATTCTAATGATGTTAGAAGTAGTAATTTGAGAATTTAAATAATTCTTTATAATAGAAAAGAATAAGAACCCAACATAGAGGTATCATGCCTATATCCATGCAAAGCTAATGAATTTTCCATGTACAAGATGATAATGGAAGACAATTACACTTGGGCATGGTCCAAGAATCTCAAATCTATACATAGGAAACCTTTGATTTGTAATTATGGAAAATTTCACCTTAGTCAACTCAAAACTTAAGGACAAAAGAGTATGGATCAATTGGATAAATATGCCCTATGTTTTGAATGCTAGGTATGTAGAGAAATACTTGATTGATTGGCATCTATCATGTAAGAAAAATTTGGTGTAGCACAAATCAACCCTTGAATTGTTAAGAGCCTACTAGATTGGCTAGGGGATGGGGTAATATGTTTAAATGGAAAGAGATCTATAGGTGATAGAATTATTGATCAACCACTATGAATCATCATGATGAGCCACATGAGGCTGCATACAAGATGAGGCCCATAAGAGTACCCCAAGAATACAAGATTATATCTCAAACCTTCAAGAAGAAAAAGAGGGCCCATCAAAACCCAAAGCGTTTCATATCCCCTTTTCAGATAAAAAGAATAGTATTTTAAGTAGGTTCAATTACTTCATTTTTGAAATGTCCACTTAAATATTATTTTAGAAAGTTTTTTAAATGCTTTATTTAAAACATAATTAAAAAAGGGTCATTTGATGTAATTTAAAACTATTTTTAAAATACATAGAGAAAAAAAGCAAAATAAATAAGGGTCCAAGGCAAAGCATCTATAAAAGAGAGGTCAAATTATCCATCATCATTGTTCATCTTCTTCATGTTTGAATTTTGAATTTTGAATTTCAAATTTCAAAGTTTGCATTCAAAAACAAAAGTCCTTGATGTAAGAGTTTTTGGAAGATAAAAACCCTCATGAAACTCAATCTTGAATTTGAAAACAAAAACTCTATTTTCTTTTGTATGAAAAATCAATTTAAATTTACAAACAAATTTTAACATTTTTGAAAGTTTAATTCATTTATATATTCTTAATTTCTAATATTTATTTATTGTATATAAATTTAGTATTATTTTAGTTCAATTATAATATTATAATTTTTATTATTCTGCTTACTTACCAAAAAAAATTATACTTATTTACTGTTTTTAATTATTACTATATACTTTTATTTTGATGTTTCTAATTATTATTAGATCAACAGGTGTGCATATAATAAACAGCCTGCTGTACCATCCCAAAAAAATACTAACTCCTTGTAAGTACGGACTGCAGAATACATACTAGGAGTATTAAATGCCATCCGTACAACGCTTCTCTGAATCGCAGCACGTTAGCGAGGTCTTTCAGCTTTCCATACCTATTTTGGGCATCCGTACAAGACGGGTATACTCTAGACGGTGTCGTCAATCTTCTCTATCCGTAACATACCGTAGTTCCCTAGGTAACTCGTACATTCAGAGGAACAAAGAAAAGCGCAAGGTAATCGGGGAACTACCTATAAGCAAAATCTGATTTGAGATGGAAACAACATAGGGCCAAAATAGAGCCATCGGCCCTACACATGCATGCTAATGGTGGTTACATCTCTACACGCCTTTGGAGAACATAGGCAACGGTAGTATTGATAAAGATGGCCATGGAGACTACTGGGAAGATCAGGAAAATAACTGAAGAGCTAAATAACTTGAAGGCACAGATTGGAGAGTTAACAACCCAGTCTGTTTACCTCGAGCATCGATGCGAACAGGCTGAGCTCATTGCTAATGATAAGAATAGTCAAGCTAGAGTTAGAACACAAGACCACTACCATAGCGGAAATGACTATATATTTGAGTCCTAGGCTCGGCAATGACTTCAACCTCTCATTAAGGAGCCCCTCGAATTCGTTTTTCAATTACTCAAACATCACCCATCTTAGCTGAAACTTTTGAAGTAAAATTTCACGAAAATTAGTGAACGAAAGAAATTGAATCTTGTTATAATACATAATTACTACTCTCAGAGCAGAAAAATTTGCCCTGCGCTGAATATTTAATGCTGTGACTTTAAAAGGTAGTTAAAGTCTGAACAAGCGTTTTTGTAATTTCTAAACCTAGTTTTTCAGAAAGCAAACTAAAATTCGCAGAAAAACCCAAGAAAAGTGTGCGAATGGTGCAGAAAAACCTGAAACGTTAAATTCTTTCTGAAGAGAGCGTTAGCCTGAGTGCTAAAACTCGCAGGGCCACGGCTGGCAAATGCCATTGCTGCACCTTCCTGTGAAGAAGAGGACCTCGCCAGCTCCGTATAAACGTTGATCTTGTTGCAATTTAGGGATGGAATAAAAGAGATAAGTCACGTGTTCCATCCCTAAGGCGATTACTTCGTGAGCATTTAAAGGAAAGAAGCTCGCCCATGTTCAGCACTTACCTGGCTTAGCATAGTGGAAATCGCGGTGACTAAGAAAATTCAAGGGGTAGAGAAAAGACTCCGAATCAACGGGCACAAAATTTTGTCTGTTGATTGGATTTTGTGGAAGCGTGCAAAATGCAAGGCGACGTATCTGCTTTGCCTGAGATACAGGTAGATTTTTCGCCTTTTTAAATGTTCGTTGCAATTAAAACATTTCATTTCATTTCATTGGTTGTCATTTAAGCAAATGATTATTCAACTATTTGCTTTTTCAAAATTTGTGAGTAAAATAAATATTTTATCTTTTATAAAATTAAGATGTAATTTTTAATTAAAATAATATTTAAAAAATTAATTAATAAAAATTAGTAAAATATTTTAAAGAATTTTATTTAAAATGTGCTTTATACCATTGATCATATAATACAACATGTGTTTTAAAATTTATTTATGTTTTTTTATCTTTCACAAGAAAATTTAAATGTATATGGATCATCTTGATTATCCATACATTTTCCCTAGTTTAATTTATTTTTATTAATATTTATATGTGATAAGTATAATAATTGAAATTATAATTGTTTATTTTCTTGATATTAATTATTATTTTATGTATAAATTAATTATATGAATATTTTATGTAAAGTATTTTTTTTTTTACAAAATTAATTTATAATTTTTTAACAAATAATATTTAAAAAAGTAAAATATTAACAATTTAATTTGTTAATATTATTTATCTCTTATTTTAATTGATAATATTTTCAAATATTATTATTATTATTATTTTTTTTTAGACTGCAGGAATCGGGTAGCACGACCCCATATAAACTGCAGTGCGCCTGGTAAACTTTTTAACGTGACCGGCGGCGCTGGCGCGACACGCCCTCCGGTACCACAGGACGGGGGAGACTAGAACTCGTGACCAGCCGAGCCGCAACGGAATTACTTAGCCAACCGAGCTAGGGCCCCCGCCCTTTTCAAATATTATTTTAACTTTCATATAATTAAGAAGAAAATATAATTATTACAATACTCATATAATCCATAGTACAATATCAATTAAAAGTTTAAATAAAATATTCATAAGTAGTCATAACATGTCACATCATTATTTTCAAATTCACTCTCATATAAGCAACAAGACTTAATGACTCTTTATATTGGAGGAAGACCTAAATACCTAGTTGGGAAATTGCAATGTTGATGAATACAACTTCTAGAGCCATAAAAACCACAAAAAAATGGGTGGAGTAGAAGAAAACAAGGTAAATTATTACATATAACAAATGGTTATATGAGTGGTGACCTTATGTCAATTTCCATACTTTGTGAAACCATACTACTAAGTGATTTTTTTGATATCAAGAGTTTGTGGAGCCTAGACTTACATTATAGTATAAGAGTTAAGTTTCACATAACAAATATCACTAGAATTGTTGAATTATAATATGATGTTGATTTTGTGGCTATTTTGTTGAAGATAAAAGGAGTAGCCAAAGCCATGGAGATTCATTGGAGCTTATAAAGAGGTTGCTACACCCTAGATAGTGATGTGATTACAAATGAGGGGACAAGGTTCATAATGAATGTGATTTATGCAAAAGTCTCTGCTATTGTTAGGATTAAACCCACCTCAAAGAAGTAATTGTACCTTGTATTAAAGATTGTGGCAATGAGGCACAAATTCAATCTTGCCTATTACTTGGCAAAAGAAGTCATGAATGAAATCAAGAACACACACACAAAGGGAGGCACTTTCAAGTATGGCTCACTTATGATTCTAATGATGTTAGAAGTAGTAATTTGAGACCTTAAATAATTCTTTACAACATAAAAGAATGGGAACCCAACATAGAAGTATCATGCCTATATCCATGCAAAGCTTGTGACTTTGCCATACATGATGATATTGAAAGACAATTACACTTGGGTATGTCCCAAGAATCTCAAAGCTATACATAGGAAACCTTTGATTTGTAATTATGGAAAATTTCACCTTAGTCAACTCAAAACTTAAGGATAAAAGAGTATGGACCAATTAGATAAATATGCCCTATGTATTGAATGCTTGGTATGTAGAGAAGTACTTGATTGATTGGCATCTATCATTTAAGTGAATTTTGGTGTAGCACAAATCAACTCTAGGATTGTTAAGAGCCTACTAGATTGGCTAGGGGATAGGGTAATAAGTTTAAATGGAAAGACATCTATAGGCGATAGATTTATTGATCCACCACTATGAATCATCACAATGAACCACATGAGGTTGCATGCAAGATGAGGGCCATAAGAGTACTCCAAGAATACAAGATTACATCTCAAACCCTCAAGAAGAAGAAGAGGGCCCCCATCAAGGCCCAAAGTGTCATATCCCCTTTTCAAAATAAAAATAAATATTTTAAGTAGGTTCAATTGCTTCATTTTTAAAAAGTCCACTTAAATATTATTTGAAAAAGTGTTTTTAATATTAAAAAGGGGTCATTTGATGTAATTTAAAAGTATTTTAAAAATACATAGATCATAAAAGCAAAATAAATAAGGGTCCAAGGCAAAGCATTTATAAAAGAGAGGTCAAAACTCATGTTATCCATCATCATTGTTCATCTTCTTCATGTTTGAATTTCAAAGTTTGCATTCAAAAGCAAAAATCCTAGATGTAGAAGTTTTTGGAAGATAAAAACCCTCTTAAACTCAATTTTAAATTTGAAAACAAAAACCCTCATTTCTTTTGTACTCAAGAATCAATTTAAAATTTTGCGAACAAATTTTAACATTTTTGAAAGTTTAATTTATTTATATATTCTTAATTTCTAATATTTATTTATTGTATATAAATTTAATATTATTTTGGTTCAATTATAATATTATAATTTTTATTATTCCTGACAAAAAAAATATTATAATTTGTATTTATAATTATTTACTATTTTTAATTATTACTATATCATTTTTTATTTTGATGTTTTTAATTGACGTCGAAGGCGCATTCAATTTGAAGAAGACAAAGCTAACTTCTTACATCAATTGTTTAAGTTGCACAATAAGGGATGGTGGATGATTCAAATAACTTGGACCCTTCGATTTTCACATTTTTCTTTAACCATGTGCATTTATTGATTTTTCATTGAACACTTTTAAGGCGCCCCTTATTTTTCACAGTACGTGAGATATTTGAAGGAAGTCACTTCCAATATTGCATGGTGTACTCGCAAGCGTTGGATTTTTAAGATAATTTGGGAAGAGCTTAGGCAAAGCAGAGGGCATGAGAACAGGGGAGTTTTTTGTAAGATGGGGACAAAGAAGGGTCAAAATGGGGGTGGACTGTGCAAAGCAATTGAAGAGGGCATTATATTGTGTCCCTATCAAGTTGCTTCCAGTGTCCACAATCCTCTCCATGGCTACACTTAGCATGTTGATTACTAGTCTCATCACAAATTCCCCTTTGCCTCTATTCACAACTACTTCCAAATCTGTTGCACTGGTCTTTGCATTGAAGCACTACAACCTTTACTTGCATCATTCCATTGCTCAGTGTAGTCGTTGTGTCTAAGTGATGTTATGTGTAGAGATGAGTGGAGAATCAATATGCACTAGTTCCACTCTGAATCCATTTATAGCCAACCATTATATTTCAATTTAGAAGTTGTGCAAGATACACAAGAAATAATGACTATGATAGTGCAAAAAACCTTCAATCCAATTCCACCCATCATAATCTCCTAGGCTTCAACCACCACAACTTTCTTCCATAACAAGTCAAATAACGGGTGGAAACTTGAATTGGAATATAAAGAAATTATGGGGCTCATATGTGCCATAATTTTCCTGACAAGCCACTTAATCTCTGTAATATTTTGATGAAAGAATGGGCTTTGTAAATGTATTTAATAAGATCACTCATTCCAATAATTGAAACTTTCTTTCTTGTATTTAATACTAAAGTAAGAGCACTTGAATACAATAATTGGAATTCATAAGGCGTTCATCACTCCTGGACTAGATGCACACCCCATAGTGATGATGAGTACTATATTATCATGTTGTAATACATGGAAGAGGGTCTAAATGTCTGTCGATAAAAACATCTAGGGTCATGTTGTTGTCTTTGGAGACAACATTGTTATCCACACTCTCGCCACTAATTTCAACCATTAAATGCTTGTGATAACAATATCTTGTATGTCATTCACTTGTTTTTCTCTCAATTTAGTCACATTTTCTTTTTAGAAAAAAAAATCATTTATCTTAGGTAGTGGCATAATCACAATCCCTCCTCCTAGAATCATTTTTGTTAGTTTTAGCTTCATACAAGCCCTCCTACTATTTTTTTGGAGACATTCTATAACTTGCAATGGTTGTAATGTCAATAACCTTGTAATTATAAGAAGCTTATAATCCACTCAACATATCTCACCACTAGACAATCTAGTTCTACTATAATCTGCAAATTAATCATATATGTATGTATTTGTTCACAATTGAAATTAGTTTTAGTCTCACCTCATAATTTGTGTAACAATCTACAACTTCTTACTATTAGTTACCATGAATTATTCACCAAACAATAAATAACTAAAAACATAGATGAAAAGAGGTATGATTTTTTTTCTTTAAATATGGAACATGCTTCTGCATAACTGTTACCATAAGATATAACAAAGCATTTACACAATCTTTTCTAACAGAAAAGAACAAACATCCATCACTTTTGGATTTCAATTAAATGATTACATCTATTTAAGCTAAAACAATAACTTACAGGATTAAGGTTAGAGATCTTGCATCTGGATGAACTTTCTTTCTTCCAAGACTTGGCATGTCATATGTAGGAGGGAGAGCATCACCCAAGTGCTTTACCTCCAACCACGGACTTAAGGGGTCCCCCACACACTTTCCTAACTAGAAGTGGCCCTGCCCTTCAATGAAGGGATTAGTCAAAACCCTCTTAGTTCTGCCATTTGAGCTCTAGTATTGTACCCTACTTAACTAGTATTGCCACACAACTATGAGTTCCTTCCAACTATGTACAACATCTCTGACTAGCTAAGTATCTAGGTCACAGTGAACCGACAAGTGCACGCAAAGACAACTGCACTCACTATGGCCATAGTATTTGTATCAAGGTCACAATCACTTTTAAGAGAGAAGTCATTTGTTCACCCACCCTACTCGACTTGGAATACCTTTCCTGACCCACGGTATACTAGAACTAACTATTCCAGCTACTAACATTCACAAAGAACTTATGGTTCACCATAACTTGTCTTAATAGACATAAATCAATTGAGTTGGTTAGATGTTAGATCTTCCTCAAACCCCTGGTTACTTGGCGTAACTATCGGGTCTTGACAACTGCCATAGGTTGAGGATAAATATAATAAAAGGGGTTTTTCTGCACATTCCAGTTTATCTAGCATTTCCTTGAAATTACAAACAACTAACTGGACTTGGCTGGTCATAAATTGGCAAGGCAATCTTCCTTAACATAATACCCTCTATTGGGTGATGTTTGACTCAATACAAAACCCTAGAAGGGTTTGGAACATGTTTACAATGGAACAATTTCTTATTCAAGGAAGTAATTCAAATCACAAATCATTTATCAAAAGGAAACAAGGATTTTATCCTTTTATTGTTTAGGCATTCTTGCAACTGTAGCACCTAACGTGCTCATTAATCCATCAACTTTACTTTACTCAAATTATTTATTTACTAACTAAATGTTTAAACATAACTATTAGTAAATATTAGTCTTAAGCTGAAGATCTCTTCTTTGTTATAGTCTCAAATTTACTTTCATTATAGTCCTTCCTTAGAAAGTGAAGATTTACAAAGTAACTCATTTGAGTGGTTGGTTATTTTGGAATCTAAATATTGCCAATGCTCAATAACTAAGTCATTATGTCCTTCATAATCTTGACAATAGTTCCTTGATCCACTATCTAACAGAAAATATGAATCTACTAGTTGTTATAAACTTGTATGTAATACAATTAAATTTATTACTAAATCATTGGAGAGTATGAAACAGTGCATCACTGATCACACTTTGTCCACTTTGGATTCATTTATCTTGCACATTAAAGACAAGACCAAATGCTAGAAGCTTTGTTGGGTCCCAATCACCGTTGACAACTCTAGCTTGCTTGATAGTCCCTCCAGCTAAGCTAAGATGTGCCTCAAACAAGGACACTAGATGGGAATACTGGCTAGAAAATGATGAATGAGATTACATCCACAAGGAATTTAAATTTCTGGATCGTAAATATCTATGTAATGGAAAAAGACATAAAAATACAACTTGCAGCAATCATCCCAGATATGGAAACATAAGAGATTATCCGAATTAATCTTGCCAAAATTTAAAAAAAACAAAAGTATAAGAAAACAATCTTATTGAAATGGATGAACGAAGAGAACCATGTTCCACTAGAGTGTAATGTCCCCTTTTCTATCTCGCATTGTATGATGTTGTCATTAGCCTATTTCTCCTTGGTTTTGTAGGCTAACCAGGGCTTTTAAAGAATCTTGAGGATTTTTGGCCTAGACAATTTTCGTTGCAAGTCAATCTGGGGCGTCTAGAGGCAGTTTTGGCATACTTACTATTTTTAGTAAGTCATTAATGTTGTGAATAGTAATTCATCAAGTGGGTCGTGATCTCCAGTGACAATGTCTCTTCAATGGAAAATTTGGGTATTATCGTTAGATAATTTCAGTTCCATTAGTTTAATTCATGTCCGCATTAATAAAGTTTAAATTATAAATTTAAATTCAATTATTTAACTTTATTAATGCGAGTCTAAAGTTAAGTGGGAAAATGAATAGTAAAAAGGGCCCTTTATTTTAAAATACATGAGACATAAAAAAGGAAAAAATGAAGTTTATGTTTTATCCCACATTGGTTAAAAGTGTGAATGAGCTCTTATGAGAAGATGATAAAAGATGTTGCAAGGGCTCACTTTCAGCATGCTTGGTATATGCTTGGTTATTACTTTCTCTTGGAGCATTTAGGGAAGCTTTGGATTTCAACAAGTTTGAGGACGAAATCCCTCGAACTTGAAGGAAGTGGATATAAACCCATTGTCTATTGGAGATATCATTTAGGTGTCTCACTTTGTGCTTCAAATTCAAGCTATTTCTAAGGGTTTGTTAGATTTCCAGTACATATTTGTATTTGTAAGTTGCCATAGCTGCTGTATTATTGCAACTATTTCTGAATAAATGCAAAAACTGGATTATTTTTGTAGTTTATTATTGTGCTGAAATTTCATATCTTCAAAATAGATTCTACAAAAAAAATTTATTTTAAATTAAAAAATCTGAAAATTTAAGGCAGGAAATTGGGGGTGTTTGAGTTAGATCTAATTTGGCTCATTATAGTGGTATAAGAGCCTCAATCCTGCCATCTTGTGTTGGTTGTTAAAAGAAAATCTTAAAAATATTAGGGTCTTTAATAGTGAAATCGCAGCTTCAGGGTATCATGTTTGAAGAGTTATAGATTTGCAGAGATAAATCAATCATAATTTTCTGGGTTCAATTTTTGCCTGTGAATTAGAGTTTATATTTTCAGGAATAAAAAAATCGTGGGTTTGTGAATATCGATTCATTCCTCAAGG
The DNA here is from genome assembly GCA_007258455.2 of Sequoia sempervirens. NCBI lineage: Eukaryota > Viridiplantae > Streptophyta > Pinopsida > Cupressales > Cupressaceae > Sequoia > Sequoia sempervirens. The sequence continues at coordinate 44,670 of VDFB02290432.1, read as the reverse complement.
GATCGAATATTTTAAAAAGGTAGAAACAGACAAAATCAATGAGTCCTGCATATTCAGGAAGCCCGATAATTTATCTAAAGGAATCACATAAGACAAATATTCGATGATTGAGCTGCCAGATTGAGACAAAGAAAACAAAGGAAGGCAACTTAAAATCGCAGCTACAGGAAAGTCAGAAAAGCACATCGAATGGAGACAAGTTTGTAGAAATCGAGGCCATCCAGCTACAAGCGGACCAACAGATAATATAAATCGCTGGTCAAAGTGAAATAAGACCAAGTTTGGAGATTAAGACGAGTTGATTTAGTTTTCAATCAGCCGCTATCTGCCAAATTACTGAAAAAGACAAATCACAGGCTCTAATAAAACAAAGTTGCATATTAGAGAAGTCATCGAATGGTGCTTTGAAGAATTGCTTTTTCTTGTGTCGTGTTGGGAGCAGCTTGAAGGTCGTATCTTACCTGGTGTATATGTCGAGGACGACTTTTTGAAAGTCATATCTTACCTGGAAGTGGTGGGCACGATTAATTAAATCATATAATCTAGAGGAGTTGCACCTTGGGGAATTGAATTGTGAGCATAGGTCGATATTTCTATCAGGCCTTTCATTGTTAAGTTGCCACTGCCAATCTTCTCTGAAGGAAACAAACTTACAAAAAATCATGGAAAAAGAACGATTTGGAGAAAGACCACAATTTCGTCTCATCCATGACTCCTAGGCTACTATTGGATACCATTCCAACGTCAATCATTAGGAGGAGGCATGTAAACCTATGCTGGAGTGAGGTGCTCAGTTATTGAAGAGTTTTGAGCAATATGAAGTGGCAACGAGTCCCTACTTTTGAGTAAGATAAAGGCGTCTCATGATAAGACAAAATTTGTCAGTAGTGAATAAAGGCAAAAGGACAAAGGCAATCTTCTTTTATTGATCCTGCTTTGTGTATGATGAACATCATCAAATAGGAGTCAGGTTTTGCTGGAGAGAGATATTGAATGAAGCCAAATCGTGGTCCAAAAGAAGGTTGGACGCTTCAACAGTTGGTGGCTTTAATATGTTGCTGTGCATTCCTCTTCAACTGTGCGATCTGGCTGGTTGCATCAAGGGAATTCAATATTAAAGAAGACAAGCACCCAGATTCTCATATTCGATATCTTGCAATCTACATTCCAGGTTCCAATATATATATAAAATCTGTATTGTTAGATTGTTGCCATTGAATTCATATGCATGTTGTCCCTCTTGTACTGTCACATCTGGTACAACATCCAGAAACTATGATTGTAATTGTTTTTGCATATGTTGTTGATCAAGTTGCTGCTATATATATATATATATATATATATATTGCAAAGATTAGTTCGAAGTCAGTACACTGGATTTGCACAAGGTCTGTTTGACAAAATGTCTCAATGATATATTTGAGCATTTGCATAGTTTGACAATAAAAAATTACTTGCATTACACCTACTTTCATTTACAGTCAACTTGCATCATTAGATTAGTCTTTTAGAAGTCTTGCATGCATCTTACATCATTCAAAACAAGAAGAGAACAAATAGAAAATCACAAACAACATATGAAGCAAATTGTTTGACGAATTTCTTGAGTGAGCAAACTAAAAATTTAGAGCAGATTTTGTAAGGGACTATGCAGTAAATAAAATGAAGACAATTACAAATCTGAAAGGTGACCTTTTCTCAAAAGAATTCAATGATACATTCAACGGTAAATAGCTAAGGGACTTGCAGAAAGAAAATGAAGTAGGGAATTGGCTCTATGTGATTGGATTAGAATTAAAGTCCATGAAATTTACCAATGATGTCCTCTCTAAGTTGGAGGAAATAGACTCATATTTGTCCAAGGTAGACCAGTCTGATTGGAGACTTCTGAATTGGGCTTTGTAGCCCTCAATGCTCGCTTTCGTCCAACACAGGTTATTGGAACATCCTTGTGAAGAGATGAGACTTGCAGTTGCTTCTTGTCATAGTGAAATCATAAGAATAACAACTCTTGTAGCACCTTATAATGATGACATATTGAAGAAAGTTCTACAACTAATTGTAGAGAGCTTGCATGGGTTACACAAAGTCAAAGCCCCTTCTTTTGGTAAGAGGGCTAAGATTTTAGAAATTATGGCCAAGACCAGACCATTTATCATTATGTTGGACCTCAAATGTGATAAATCAATTCTACAAATGTTTCAATGTTTCTTAACCAAAATTAGGAAGCATCATCTAGGCAATGTGAGGGCTTGTATGCAAACTATTATGTCTTTAATCCTAGATGAGGATGGCGATATCTGCAAATGGTTGCAATCAAACTTGTTAGCCATTTGGAGAAAGGAGCATAATATTTCACTTATGGCTTATGAGCTCTCAGAAGGGTTGATTAAGCAAAAGATTGGAAGGTTCAAGAAACAGATGACTGAAGATGAATTAATCTCAATGGGCTTATAGGTTGCAAGGTCTTCCAAAAAAAGTAAGAACCAAATGAGAAGGGAGCAGATTTTTTTCACATGTCAAGGGTCTTGGACACCTGATCACAATTGTGGGGTTGGTAAGGAAGATAATTCAGCGAAAGAAGTTTGGGCCATCGATGAAGAGGATAGATCCCAACATATTGAATCAATTGTGGCTTCAGGTAAAGGTTACACAAGTTTCTTTGTAGGTAATTTGGAGATTATGCTTGACAAATTGGGCAAAGTAATGGCTTCTTTTGATGATCTTATGAGTAGTGTTATCGCTGCCTCATTTTACCCACATGACAATGATGGTGATTTTACGATTGGTTCTAATGCTGCCCTAGCACTAAATCAACAAGAGTGTAAAGAAGATATCATAGAAGAAGTCTTTTGTGAAAGACAAGCCCTTCAAAGTAATTTAGTTACTTCGTCATATGAACCTATTGTTGTTCAAAAGTGTGTTAAGCATCATAAATTGGAGAACAAGCGAAAGGTAAATGAAGATAAGATAGTTGCAGCATTAACACATTTTGATGACATGCACAAGTTGGTTGAAGGACACCATTGGAAGGGACAACTTGAGAGAAGACAAAAAGGGGGTGAAGAAGAATCTTCCTATGTTGATTTATAGGTATTCATAGCAACTATGGAAGCTATGAAATTAAATTATTTGCACTTACTTTCAGATCGAGACCACCTCCTTAATCTCACAAAAAATTATTCAGAATCATTGTATAGGAAAGAAGAGGAAGCTGCCAATCTCACTTATGAGCTTGTGGACACTAAGGATACCTTGGAAGCTACTCAAAAGGCTCTACAAGGAGCAGAAAATCAGATTGACCAGCTCAACCTAGAGCTGGGTTTGGCACAATCTCAATCAAAAAAACATTTTTTTATGACAACCACATTAGAAAAGACAACCATCATTGATTAGCAACCAATGTTTGAAGAACAATTGATTGAATGCTATGAAGACTTTATGAAAGAATTTGTATCAAATGTTGATTCATTGAAGGTGAACAACAATCCTTATGCACTTGTTTGTCATAAGATGTCAAATATGAATATTTAGGTTGACATGGATTTGGAAAATCACTTTGCATATACTCAAAATTGCAAGCCTAAGCATGAGGATGTCTTCATTGTCTCAAATTTCTCACAAGGTATGAACTTCCCCTATTGTCTGAAGATTGGCATTAAGGAGTATGAGGGATACAAAGTTCTTGTTTGCAGGGACATACCGAGAAGTTTGAATGAACATGGGAGTTATTGCATTGAAGAGTTGATAGTTAAATGGTTAGCAATTGATCACACTCTCTCTCTAACCAATAAGAAAGCATTATATTTTTTGTATGAGCCATATTCTAGCAGCCTACAACCAATTTGGAATGAATTTTCAGATTCGGTTCCTTGGCCTCCATCTCACATTTCAAAGTATGAAAGTTCTCCTATGATGATCATTGAATTTTCAAATCATGTAGTGATGATAACAACCAATTGTATAGATTTGAGTGCACATAATGATCTCTGTACAACACTTGGGAATTGGATATTGATGAGAATTTACCAGTAGACCTATAAGAGCAAAGGCATTCAAGAAGTGAGTATAATTCAATTTTTCAGACTTGTTGTTGCTGAAATTTGTGAAGAGATGTGTGTGATTACATTTGGAGATATGCTGAAAATGATTCCTCATGTTATGCTAAGTATGCTTAATGACATAGGAGATTCAAGTACATACATGGGTGACGGGTTTGCACATGATAGCAGAGTTTCAGTTTATGTTTATATCAAAGTGACACAACATCAACATGGTGGTTCCCTTTTGAGGTTGATTTGGAATCTTGGAATCACTTGGGTCTGCAGTTCAACAATTGAGGACAAGGAAGCCAATGTCAACTTACTAGGGTTTACTCCTATGGGGGTCCAGTTTAGTCTTTTTGGGGAGCAGTTACCCAGGGAGTGGAAAAAGATGGTGCAGTATTTGATTTCTCTACTTACTAGTTGTTATTAGGAGGTCTTTTGTGTTGCATCCAGCAGAGCAGTGCTTTTAGCGATTGGTGCTACCAATCTCCTAGGCTGACTTGGGACCCTGGGATCATACTCAGTTTCAGTTGGTTCAGCATAGTGATCTTGGGGTAGCATCGAAATTGCTTGAGGACAAGCAATTTTGGGAAGGGAGGACTGTAATGTCCCCTTTTCTAGCTCGCATTGTATGATGTTGTCGTTAGCCTATTTCTCCTTGGTTCTGTAGGCTAACTAGGGCTTTTAAGGAATCTTGAGGATTTTTGGCCTAAACAATTTTCGTTGCAAGTCAATCTAGGGCGTCTGGAGGCAGTTTTAGCATACTTACTATTTTTAGTAAGTCATTAATGTTGTGAATAGTAATTCATCAGGCGGGTCACAATCTCCAATGACAGTGTCTCTTCAATGGAAAATTTGGGTATTATCATCAGATGATTTCAGTTTCATTAGTTTAATTCATCTCTGCATTAATAAAGTTTAAATTATAAAGTTAAATTCAATTATTTAACTTTATTAATGTGAGTGTAAAGTTAAGTGGGAAAATGATAGTAAAAGGGGCCCTTTATTTTAAAATACATGAGACATCAAAAAGGAAAAAAAGAAGTTTATGTTTTATCCCACATTGGTTAAAAGTGTGAATGAGCTCTTATGAGAAGATTATAAAAGATGTTGCAAGGGCTCACTTTCAACATGCTTGGTTATTACTTTCTTTTGGAGAATTCAGGAAAGCTTTAGCTTTTAGCAGGTTTGAGGACGAAATCCCTCGAGCTTGAAGGCAGTGGACGGAAACCCATTGTCTGTTGGAGATATCATTTAGGTGTCTCACTTTGTGCTTCAGATTCAAGCTATTTCTAAGGGTTTGTCAGATTTGCAGTAGTTGTTGTATTGCTGCAAAATATATTTGTATCTTTGTATCTGTAAGTTGCCATAGCTGATGTATTATTGCAACTATTTCTGAATAAATGCAAAAGTTAGATTATTTTTGCAGTTTATTATTGTGCTGAAATTTTATATCTTCAAAATAGATTCTACAACAGTTTTTATTTTAAATTAAAAATCTAAAAAGTTAGGGCAGAAAATTGGGGGTTTTTGAGTCAGATCTAGTTTAGCTCATTACATAGAACTTGTTACGGTAAATTGAATTCTTTTCTCTAAATTAACTAATCAGTACCAAGCTAAAAGGCTCTCAGATTTCAAGCATCTTCATTAATTTTAAGTGATATATTTTAAAACCAAACCATGGTCAAATCTAACGTTAACTAGTCATTGAGTAATTCTTGTGTATAAGGTTCAAATGTGAGAGGTACAAAATTTGATCGTGTTGTATAGTAGGTAAAGTGAAAAAGGACCCTTCTCACAACAAAAGACTCGTGTGTACGGTGGCTTGGCTGTGACCTTAAAAACCACCTTTACCTTTTATAGTCATTTCTAGTGGAGCATTCGCTTGCGTACTTGCGATGGAATTGACCTAAGATCAACACATTAAACAATCTTAATGCAATCCTTCCACACTTTCAAAAACGTGAAGAATCGCCTATATGCCCTTATAACAAAAAATGTACTATAGTCGTACTTTGTCTGTGCTAATTACAAAAAGAGAAAAAGAGCAGTAGAATTGACCTTTGGCCATATAAACTATCCACAACCTTAGAAAGCTCCTCATCACTAGCCAATTCAAGCACTGCTCGAAGCTCTCGGTCAAAAGTAGGTGTCACTGTACTTAGTTTTGAAGCTTCTAGCTGTGTTAGTTTCTAAACCCTTGAAGTATGCCCATGGACCTGAACTGTGCAGGGGTTCCCATAAATTGAAGATGATAGCCCACACAAGTTTGCACCCTCATCTTTGCATGGATGATCTATTTGGTGAAATTTAGGAAGAAGAGCACGGGGGAGGGAGATGGCCAAATCAATCATTGTAGTGTTGCGTTAGAGTATCACCTGCAATGCCAATAGCAGTGCTAGCGAGCAAATTTCTAGACCAAAAACATTTAAATCATATCGACTCGGAGGAATTTTAAAACACAAAAAATAGGCAATTGTTTTCCGTGTGCATATAGATGACAGGTGCTTTCTTGTTGAACTTTTCTTCCTAGTTTCTAGTCATTTTTTTTTAAGGTCGTTTTAAAATTGTTTCAGCAGATATTTCAAGCATCCCCCCCTCGATGAAATGGGCCCTTGTCTATGCAGCCATCAGACTGCACATTTGACTATATTTATTAATTAATTGAAAATACAAGATGCATTAATTGAAAAATTCAATTAATGCATTTTGTATAATTTTCAATTAATTAATAAATACAGTCAAATGTGCAGTCATAATTCAATTAATGCATTTTGTATAATTTTCAATTAATTAATAAATACAGTCAAATGTGCAGTCATAATTCAATTAATGCATTTTGTATTTTCAATTAATTAATAAATACAGTCAAATGTGCAGTCATTGCATTTTGTATTTTCAATTAATTAATAAACACAGTCAAATGTGCAGATGACTAGATAGACGTTGCCATGAAATGGCATCCCAAAAACATAGTCATCATCATTAGTTTTTCTTTTAATTGCAACTGAAATTTCCTTTTGAACTTAGGGTTCCCCTAACATAATGAATGGTAAGCTAAAAATAGCAAGGAATCGCCCTCAAACAAAGGCTTGATTCAACCAATCATTTTGCCAGTCCCACATGGCTTAGAAAGTTGTTGGCGATAAAGCATTTGATAGAAAATATAATGCATTTAGAAATTATTCTAACTGCCACTTAGTGGCTGGAGAAAATAGTTGAACGGCTACAAGAAACCCCCATTAAAATGAATACTTATTAAAAGAAGTAATGCCCTTAAATAGGCTCAACTTGATTGATCGATAAGAAGGTATTTGAAGATGGTTAACTCTTGCATTAACCTTTAGAAACTCCTGCAATGCTATGGCTTTGATGCCATTATAATGTGCATCTCATTATGGTCCCCTTGAGGCTAAAATTTTAAACAAGACATACATAAACATGGCAAGTTTTGTTATTAGTTAAAGCCATATAATTATGTATATAATATATATATTATCAGTTATAAAGTCGCATATACATATTCAATTACAAAATATCGCATATATATAAACTCATATATATATATATATTTATTCATGTCGATTTAATATAATTACATTAATGATTGATTTAATTGATATACTTACTAAGTCGATAATTCAATAAGTCAATTATGAATGACTTATCTTATCAAACTATCAATATTACTTAATCGATGAAAATCAACAAGCATAGCATATTTAACAAATACTTTATTATTTTTCTTTTCAAACTCGACCAAAACTTGATTCGACTAGGTTAAACTTAACCTATCGACAAAACTCAATTTTAACACAAGATGCAACTAATGACAAAAAAAACTTACTCATTTTTTAAGGTAACCAATAACCAGGCTTACGTAGGAAAATTGAACTCAGATGGAATTACTAACAAGTATTTAGACTATACCCTTCTCCCAGGTGATACTCCCCCTTTTCTCTCTGGAGGTGTCCAAATTGCTCCTGCAATCCCACTCATAAAAAGAAATAGGTAGTTATCTTGGAAACCATTATCGCATGATCATATCATTGCAATTTCATTAATCATTTTCTTTAAATAAATAGAATCATCTCATTGTATTTCATCATATTCATGACATCAAATAATCATTAACATTTCATTTGAATGTAATAGCATAACATTGCACAATCCATCATAATATACATTCTCAAGGTTTCATTATCTCATGATTCATCATAGCAATTACCATAAAGTGAAAAGTAATTTTAGGAATCTATGGTGGGGTGTAACAATTTGCATCCTCGCATTGACAATAGGAATGCTCCTCTTCCCTAGTGGAAGACAAGTTGACGCAAGTTTGAACCAAGGGCCACCTCATAGTTGAGCCCTGAAACTTCACTCCAACTCTTTTGTTGATTTCATAATTATTATTGAGAGGATGGAATGAGGGGGTGGTCAGGGTTCAAGCCCGTGATTCTTCTCATGCCTTGTCTCCTCTCTTTTATTACCCTCTACCAATTTCCCTCTACATATCTCTCTCCCTCTCTATCTCCCTCATTCTAAATTTCTCTCTATCAATCTCCTACTTATCTTTATCTCTCTCTTTAAATCTCCCTCTCCCTCTCTCTACATTCCTCTCTTTACATCTTTATTTCTCTTTTTCTCTCACCCCCCCCTCTCTACTTGTTTTATCCATCTCTCTCTCTTTAATGCTCTATCTTTATTTTGATATTTCCTTCTCTATGCTACATGTATTTTAATAACAACAAACCAAATAAAATAATATGTGACATTTCAAGTAAAGAGGCACCTTCTCTTCAAAATAAAAACTTATATCTACTTTCATGGCAACTACTTAAATAAGAGTTACTTTGATATCATGTTATTGCAAAATAAAAGCCCACTTTTACCATTACAAAATTGTATTAGTATCAAGTGAAATGTATGATGTAACATAACACTAAAAATGCTTTGGAAAAATAAAGTCTATGTTAACCTATGTTGTGGTCCTTCTCAATGCATTAGCTACAAGAGATTTCATATAACACTTTTCCTCACAAAAAATAATGAAGTTTTTTAACATGAAACATGCACTACTTAAAGTGCAATCAAATGATCTGCTCTATAAGCTTGAATCCAATAGGTGGAACTCGGAGTTGATTAATTGGTGTTGCAATTCATTTTACTAATCTATACAAACAATACAAAATATTTAATAGTAACTCTTGTTGAAACCTATCAATCTACTTTACAGTAAAATGAAAGTACACTTAGTAATGAAATCATTAATATAAGTGAGATTTTTTGGATAATATCGTTGTTTTTCGCTACAGCTTTCCAAGTTATCTGAAATTCTCTTTAACAAATTATCCCTTTGTTTAATTTTTCAATCCCTCACTTGAGAAGGATAAGGGAATAAAGGAACTAAAGGATAGTTCATATGTGATTCTCAAAAAAAAAATCACAGCATGTACATCTTTATTACAAATAATTCAACATTTCATTAAAACTATTACCATTGGTCCAAGATTTATCAAAGATTTAGCCACCATACTTGGTGTCAACCTATGTAAACGTCTTTAATTGGTCCACGCATCTCCACATGAATATACTCGTATTCTTACAAACTTTGAATGTCATACACTATGGGCTTTCATCATCAATTTTTAGGTAGGAAGACATGAAAACATGAAACTTGCACTACTTAAAGTGCAATCAAATGGTCTACACGTTATAAATATACATAAAAATTAACCAGTCTTTATATAAGAGATAGAAGAGAGAAGGATATGATAGGAGTGAGAGAGGAAAATAGGGTGGTGCAGAGATCAATAGAGAGGAAGTATTTTTTATATATAGCATCTCTTTATGTATTTTTGTTCATTTCAAGGATGTCACATGTAGAAGATTAAATTTAAAATATTAAATAATATATACAGTTAGTGTAGGTCGATACATAGTTGATTTGAAGCTATCACTTCTCTATTGAGACCTTTGTTACACAAACAACATCATTTGCTAAATGACCTACCAATTGACCTCATGTAGAACCAAAGAAAAATCAATCATGTACTACAGTAATTTAAAACGTTGCCTGCCTTTTACCTTCATTTTCCACCTCTGAAGTTTCCTACAAACATTTTCCAGCAAGAACCAAATATTTCGGGACTGTTATTCCCTTCTCTACTATAATGGCTTCAAGGAAACTTGGAACTGGCAAACATGTTGGCAACAAATATGGTGGGAATGCCCATTTTGGCGGTGAAGTGAGAAGCCCAGTACTGTGAAAAATCCGATGAAATCCTTCCCAATAGAGCTTCAAATGGCTTCTCCCACTCCTCCATGGCTTTGATAAGTAGCTCAAATGATTTCATTCAAGAGATATTTGTATTGTCTAGTGTTGTCTGATATGCATTCTGAAACTGGACATTCTTCATCCTGATTGATTTTCCACTTCTTTGCTATCTAAATGAGAGCTACCATTTTACTCTATATTCATTACCAAAAAGAGTATATGTCCCAGAAACAATCCTAACATGAATGATATGACCCTTAAACCAACGCATGGAAATGAATTGGATTGGATGCAACTTTTTATCTGACTCCTTCAACCATCCCACTACTCATATATATATCTTTCTGCAACAAATTGCTACCATTCTCCCTGCCTCTGCAAAAATGGGGGATTTGGAACAAGGTATGGACATCCATCAAAGCATAAAGGATAGAGGAATTTTGTCAGCTGTTGTAGTTGCAACTGCACTGGAACCATTATGAAGACATACCACTATAGAGATGTGCATTTATAGACCTTTCTACATTTGCATTGTTTTGATTCAGCTACCAACGCTTTGCATGAATAGCCCATTGGGATAACTATTTGCTTGTTGGTGGGCATATATGGTTGTCTATTAACAAAAGCACAATCACAAATCTTCGTCCTTAACAAAGGTGTCTGTTAGCAAGAGTACATTCACAATTCCATGGTCCTAGCATGGCTATTTTAGAAAGATGCTAGGTAATATTTGATTTTGGTGTTTCATTTGTCTATCTCCCTCTAAAGTTCTTGATTTAAGAAACAAAATTTGCATGCGCTTGACCTGTTGAAAAGCACTATCATTTTACCATTTCCTGTGTTTGATATGGGTTTTCTCTGTAATTAATTTGGATATAATTGTGAATGAAGCCTTTGCCTTTACATTCAGACCTTCTTTTTATTAATGTAATTAGCTTTATTCTTTCTCAATCTGATTTAAGTTCTCATTACTGTACCGGGTTGTTTATGACAAATAGTATCATATGTGAGGGTTTTGTATCTTTTAATATGTTTTTGTACTTGAATGCATAGGTATCAATTTAAGGGTCAGACTTTACTTATACTTGCAATGACCCACGCTTCATATTCGTTTGCCAACAATGGGGCTTTGAATGTTCTTGGGTATATAATATCATTCAAGCTGTTATTTCTCTTCATTATGTGTTGAACAATTCTGCCATTGGAAATGGAGATTTACATTCCAAGATATCTGAGCTCTCTAATTGCATAGCTCTGTCAAAAGATGCTTTTGATTTACAACTCCATGATTTGATTAGAGTGGGACCCAAAATCAATCGTAAGCAGCAAAGCATTTTATGTGGTTGCTACTGTGCTCTGTTTGGAGCCATTGGTGCTGATGCTAACCTTGATGTTGCAAAAGAGAAATTTTTGGGAGGCATAAATGGAATGCCGAAAACATCATGCACAAGCATTTTACACAAGGAGGCCTTCATTTGAAATTTCTCTGAACTGTTGAATAATTCCTCTATCATAAATGAAGTTTTTTTTTCAGGTGGGCATGTGTACATAGATACTTAGTTAGCAAAGAAATTATATTGAGTGGATTAAAGACTCTATGCAATGCTGTTTTGTGTGTGGGCGGGTGTACATGGATGCTTACAAAGTACTGAAGTTTTCTTGAGTATACTAAGCACATTTTCTATTTGCTGATCTTTGCAGTTAATTAATACGCATAGTACTCAGAAAGTGATTTTAGTATATGCTAAGTACATTTATGGGAGATGAAAGCATCTAGTTTTTTTTATCTATTTGATAGACTAGGTATATGCTAAGTGTAGCAAGAATAAGTATACTTATGCAGGATGGGATGTACTTAGATAAAGTAGCTGATAATCCAATATATCTGTAGTGTGTGGTTCTTGCTATTGCTAACAAAGGCAACTGTTTTGACTTGGGTAAAGTAGCTGAAAATCAAAAAAGTTATTTGTAGTGTATGGTTCTGTAATTTCACAAGTAGAAGCAATAATTTTACATCAATATTGAAGACAACATTCGTTCTTTTGAGTATTTAAAATTAATAAGTAATAATACTAAAACCTAAACTTATTAAAAATAAAGGAATATTATTTTAATTTGTACTTATATTGGATGGATGGTTCGTGTCTAGTGTAAGCATGAACAACCCATCAAAGAAAGAGATGCCATTCATTCCAATGAGAAATAAAAACTAAAATAAAACATTCCAGTGGCTAAAGCATCAATTCATCTTCTATTTTTTAGTGTATTTCGAGAAGTAAAAATTGAATTGTTTTCACCTGTTCTATAGATATGATGAGGGGGTATTCCTTTTGATTGATCATCAAGGTTGGGGACTAACGGTGGAAGCAAGACTCACTCCCACACTCACAATTCAAAAAAATTATACAAAAAATATTTGAATCTTTATCTCACTCTACCTCTCTCTATCTCTCTATCTATTTTTCTCCCTCTTCCTCTCTCCCCCTCTATCTCTAGACATGTCTCCCAAGATCTCTACCTGTCCATCTCTCCCCCTTTTTCTCACTCTCCCTCTTTTGAGACCTCTATATCTATATCTCTTTGCCTCTCTATTTCTATTTCTCCATATTTCTTTTTCCGTCTCTCCCTCTATCTCTATCTTGTTATTACTCTATCTCACTCTACCCTTATACCTCTCCCTCTCTCTATATATCACTTCCTATCTCTATTTTTATCTTTCTATCTATCCCTCTCTCATTCTCTCCCTCTACCGCCCTCTATATTTTTCTCTTCCATCTCTATCTATCCCTCTCTCCTCTCTTTATCTCTCCTCTCTATTTATCTCTACATCTCCATCTCCATCTTCCTCTCTATCTCTACCTCCTTACCCCTCTCTGTCTCTTCCCTCCTCTCTCCCTATTGTAAACATAACATGAGCTTGTTAGTAATGGAGCCTAATCATCTTCCTGATGTAGAGGATTCTTTTAGTCTTGTTTGGATCCTCGTAAGTGGATGCATGGTTTATTTGAAGCTATCAATTCTCTATTGAGGATATTTTTAAACAAACAACATAATTTGCTAAATGACCTACCCATTGCACACCAAGATGCAATTGCTAATTATTATTAGATCAATAAGTGTGCATATAACAAATAGCCTGTTGTACCATCCCCAAAGAAAATGAACTCCTTGTAAGGACAACATCCGAACACATATTAGGAGTATTAAATGCCAACCGTACAATGCTTTATGAATCACAACACGTTAGCGAGTCTTCCAACTTTCCATACCTATTTTTAGGCATTTGTACAAGACGGGTATACTCGAGGTCGTGCCGTCCATCTTCTCTATACGTAATATACCGTAGTTCCCTAGGTAACTCGTAGATTCATAGGAACAAAAAAAACCTCAAGGTCAAGGAAATTAGAGGAGAGGATCCGGGAATTGAACATCCTAACTTTGAGATGGAAACAAGAAGAGCAAGGGCAAGCCAAAATAGGGCTATCGGCCCTACACATGCATGCTCAAATTCGACAAGGGCCATCTACAAAAGAAGTTAGGCAACTCTAGGAACCACCATTAGCGTTGTATGGCCAACAGTTGAATAGAGGAGGAGAAGGAGGAGGGAGACGAAAGGATATAGCTAAAAGGCAATCGCCGATGAAAGAGGTTAGAATTGAGCCAAGCGATGGTATCGCTTCTGAGCAAGCATAGAACGAAGAAGATCTAGAGGGGAAGGCGATCTCACCAGGAAAAAATTCGAAGCAACAAGTTCCAAACTCTCCCACTGAACATTCAAACCACACCTATTGGGCGATACCAAAAATAAGCAAGATAGGGCACAAGAATCTCAACCCAAACCAAAACAGTCCTCATTAATAAAAGGGGAAGAGTATGATCATGCATCCATCAAATAGGATAGCAAGGTTGCCAAGACTCTGCACAATAGCCCAATTTCATCTTGGCAGAAATAGAACAAGTCAGATATACGCACCAAGAAGGGCCTAGAGATGCTTCAAAAGATGCACAAATAAGGAAGACTCAGGACCGAGGGAAATATTGAATAAGAAACAGAAGCACAATGTGGAGATGAAGCGCCTACGTATAAAATAAATGAGCAAGAATTGAAATATCCATCTAAAGAAATAGAGGATGAAGAAGCACAAAGAAAACAAGCACCCGAGGAAATGCACCATGTTCTGCTCCCCTACAAGTCACTGACACCTTCGACAAAATAATTGCAAAATTGGCAGAACTGATCGAAGTCCGCATCAAGAATCTTGGATCCAACTTGCCCTAAATCTCATTGGCCCAGTCAATGGACGAAACAATGGCTGCCTACATCTCTACATGCCTTTGGAAAACATAGGCAACCGTAGCATTGATAAAAGATGGCCATGGAAACTGCTGGGAAGCACAGGACGAGAACTGAAAAGCTAAATGACTTGAAGGCACAGATTGGAGAGTTAACAACCCAGTATGTTTAACTCGAGCATCGATGCGAGCAGGCTGAGTTCAGCCAATAATAAGAATAGTCAAGCTAGAGTTAGAACACTAGACCAAGACCATAGTGGACATGAGTATACATTTGAGTCCTAGGCTCGGCAGTGACCTCAACCTCCCATTAAGGAGTCCATCGAATTCGTTTTTCAATTACTCAAAAATTACCCATCTTAGCTTAAACTTTTGAAGTAAAATTTCACGAAAAATTAGTGAACGAAAGAAATTCTATCTTGTTATAATATATAATTATTACCCTCATAGCAGTGTGGGAGGGGCAGAGGATTAGAGTAGCAAAAACAGAGCAAACTGAAATATGCATACAACAGTGAAAAAATGACAAATAAAAATGCATATGAATGCTGCCCACAACACACAAAAAATACGTAGCGAAAGTAGACAATATCAAATTCACATATGTATTAAAACTGGATAGTTACAGTAGAGCTTCATTGCCTTGTTTTCTTCTTTCTTCTTACTTCTTACTTCTTACAAATGACAACATTGTAGTATTAAAAACTAAAACAGTTACGGTGGAAAAAGAAGAATAAAATAGTATTATTTTTGCAACCCATAAAACGTGTAAGACTTGATGAGAAGTTAATGCCGTATCATTTCAAATCTCTTGAAATCTTTCTTCAAAAATATTTCTCCATAAATTATATTTAATGCTGATACGAAAGTTGAGCTGGTGAGGACAAACACAATAAAGTAGTTGAGATTATATTTCTAACACTCCCCCTTAATCTCAACTAGCTGATATTCTTTTCAAAAATTTATGGAGCATCCTTCTTCACTTCCAGCATTCTTCTAAAAAAAATTCTACGCATCCATCTTCATTTCCAACATTCTTCTTGAAAATTTTCGGCACATCCATCTTCTGTTAGAATTGTGAAACAAACACAAAACCACGAGTCACAAGATCAAACAACAAACAAATACACCTTCCACGCAAGAGATCTGCAAACAATATATGCAATATTCATCAACAAGAAAAAACTACAGAAGAGACTTTCAAGAAGATATGAAAATTCCAGATATTCACTAAAAGATCATTACAATAAGGGTTGAATGCTTATAAGAGAAAAGTCCTAAATGAGAAACGGATCAGATCATGACAAGTGTCAACATCACATGAGATGTGACATAATGATCTAATATTAACTCAACTAATAAAACATTTCTAAGTTTAGGTAAAGTGTGTAAGAATAAATTAGACTATAATCAATTAAAGATTAATTAATTATTAGCTAATGTATGATAACTCTAACATTTTCATTTATGGCATCCTTCTCAAAGATTTTTAGAGCATCCACCTTCATTTCTAGCATTCTTTTCAAAAAAATTTGGAGCATCTATCTTTAGCATAAACACCCAAACAACTTCTCAAATATTCAAATACATCTTTTCCCAATGGTTTAGTGAAAATATCAGCAAATTGATCTTTTGGTCTACAAAACTCTAAACATAAATATTTCTTTGTTATTCACTAGCTCTCTTATAAAATGGTATATAATGTTTATGTGTTTGCTTCTTTTATGAAGAGTATGATTTTTAGACAATGCAATTGCTGAGTTATTATCACAATAAATCTTTGTTGCTTCATCTTGTTTATGCATTAACTCAGCTACCATTCTTCTCATCCATACAGCTTGACATGTTGCTCTTGTAGCTGCCACATACTTCGCTTTTACTGAAGAAAGAGTGACAATGGGATATTTCTTTGAAGCCCATGATACCACCCTTGTTTCAAAATGAAAAGCATAACCAAAGGTACTTTTCCTATCATCGATGCTACCGGCACAATCACTGTCCGTGTATCCAATGAGTTTGAATTCATCTAGAGCTAAATATTAAATTCCATAGTTCTTAGTTCCACAAATGTACCTTATCCTTTTTCCAGCTTGCCAATGAGAGTCTTTTGGAGACTCCATGAACCTTGAGATAAGACTCACACCATACATGATGTCATGTCTTGTGTCAGTCAAATACATGAGACTACCAACTAGTCTATTAAACAATCTAGGATCAACTAATGAACCATCATTTTTTTTGCTTTAGTCCTGTCACAGCTAGTGTAGGGGCTAGCTTTCAATTCAGCATATTAAATCTTTTCAATACATCACACTTGCACATTTTGATTGAGAAATACAAATTTCATTTGTTGTTTGTTTAACTTTTATTCCCAAAAAAATATTTCATAAAACCAAGATCAGTCATCTCAAACTCTTTCATCATAGTTGCCTTATAGGAACTTATAGAAAGGTCCACCATAAAAATCAAATCATCTACATAAAGAAAAACTATCAACATTTTATCTTTTTCATCCATCTTAATATATAAATTAGGCTCACTATTGCACCTACTAAAACCATTCTTAATTAAATAAGAATCAATTTGGTTGTACCATGCTCTAGGAGCTTGCTTGAGTCCATAGAGAGTCTTTTTTAACTTGTATACCTTGTCTTCATGACCTAAAATTTCATATCCTTTTGGCTACTCTACATGAACTTCATCTTCAATAAAACCATTTAAAAATGCATATTTTACATCCATTTGAAAAATAAGCCACTTGTTTTGGGCTGCAATGACCAACACAATCCTTACCATATCCAAGCAAGCTACAGAGGCAAATGTTTCATTGTAATCAATACCAGATTGGTGAGTGAAACCTCTAGCAACCAACCTTGTCTTATGCTTTAACACATTTTCATCCATGCCATACTTTGTTCTGTAAATCCATTTTATGCTTATGAAATATTTTCCTTGCAAACGATCCACCAACTCCCAAGTGCTATTTCTTTCAATAGCTTCAATCTCTTTATCCATAGCTTCAGCCCATGCTTCATCCTTTATTGCTTCTTCAAAAGACATTGGATCAACAACTTCTGAAAATAAAGCAAAAATAGAAAAAAAATTGATGTTTCACCATTAAAATCAGATCCATAGATATCTCTTAAATTCCTTGTTTTTTGATACAATAAACTTGCCAATGTAGGATCCGATTCAAACTGCTTCTAGAATCAATCGATTTTGATGGAATTTCTAATGGCATTGTGGCGGGTGTTCCTTGTGGAGTTTGTTGTATGGGAGAAAAATTATGATTTCTTAAAAGTCTTGTTGCAGAAGGAGGTGTAGATTGTGCTACAACTTGTGTTCCATGTTCAGGAGTGGAAAGAGGTATTGCTTGAGGAATACCTTTTTGTTCTGACAATTCATTAGTCATATAATCATGTGAATTAGCTGCTACTATACTTATTATTTTTTCTACACTTTCAGCCCATGTTTCATTCTCCACAAATTGCACATCTCTGTTGATTAGTATTTGGATTAAACAACTTGTAAGCTCTTTTGTATCTTTTGAATACCCAACAAAAATATATTTCTCACATTTGCTATCCAACTGAACTTTCTCAACTCTTCAGGCACATGAGCATATGCAACACAACCAAAGACTTTGAAGTGTGCAACACTATGCTTTCTACCACTCCAAGCCTCTTGAGGAATCACATTCCTTACACTTGTAGTTGGACATCTATTTAAAATATAAACAATAGTTGCTACTACTTCAACCCAATATTCATTTGGTAAATGCTTTGACTTCAACATACTCCTTGCCATATCCATGATAGTTCTATTTTTCCTTTCAGCCACACTATTTTGTTGAGGTAAGTAGTGAGCTGTAAATTGTTTGTGAATACCATGTTGTCTGCAAAAATTTAGAAAAGCATTAGAAATATACTCACCACCTATATCAGTTCTGAATACTTTGATGTAGTAACCACTTTGCTTCTCTACAAGAGCCTTGAACTGTTGAAAGACTCCAAAAGTATCAGGTTTATGCCTCAAAAAGTAGACCCATGTCTTCCTTGTATAGTCATTAATGAAAGTTAAAAAAATATGTACAACCTCCAATGGAAGGAGTTTGCATTGGTCCACATATATTAGAGTGGATAATCTCAAGAGGTTTACAAACTCTTTCTGATTTTCCAACAGGGAAAGTCTCTCTATGTTGTTTACCCAAAATGCACCCTTCACATACTCATTCTGGTTTTTGAATCAATGGCGATCCTTTAACCTTATTCTTTCTATGCAACAAATTCAAACCCCCAAAGTTTAAATGACCAAATCTCAAATGCCATAACCAAGATCTATTCTTTACAACTGATTGAAAAGCTATTTGAACAATTACACTATCATTTTATTTATCTTTGGTTCCAATTTCTTCTTTTTCGGGGCCAATTTGTTCTTTTTCAGAGCTAGCAAGACAATTTCGAGAATTTTTAGCCTTAAAAGCTGCTCTGACTTATGTATTTTTTGATATATGACGAGTTATGTAACTGCATTTCTTTTGATATCAAGTTTCAATCTCAAAGGGAACATTCTATTTCTTGTTATTTGTACCTCTACTATCAGTTGAGTACTAGGAGCTTTATCAACAATAACACATGCATTATCCTTCATATAATTTTATATCTTTTTTGTACTAATCGATCAATACTCATCAGATTATGCTTCAGACCAACAACATAAAAAACATCATGAATAACCTTTTTCTCCCCCTTTTGGTTAGAATATCAACAATCCCTTTTCCCATAACATTCACTTGATTATTGTTCCCTAGAGTAACATTTGAAGTAACTGATTTATCCAAGCTAGAAAGTAAATCTAGATTTCCAGACATGTGATTGCTACAACCAGAATCTAAATACCAAATATCATTTGGACCCTCTTGAACCATATTGCATTCAACCAGTGATTTTGTAGGAATTGCTTCAACAATCTTTGTGCATGCAATAAACATAGAATTTTTTGTAGAATTTTCTTGGTGATTTTGATTTGTCTTCCATGATCATGTTGTTTCTTTCTGCATTCAAAAGAGTAGTGACCATACCTCTTATAATAATGAAATTGAATATGCGACTTGTCTTGTCTTTGACTAGCTGAAAGATTATGAGAGTGATCATTATTACATCCTTTTCCACCTTGGTTTGCAGGACTGTTGCTACATCCTATAAATGTGTTTCTTCCTCTACCCCTAGGAGTATTTCTTCCTCTACCTTTTCCATAGCTTACTAAGCCTGAGATGAGAATGCATTTTCTATTGAAGTGTGTGATCTGTTCAACCTATGTTCATGGTTTATCAAAGAGGCATGCAAATCATCCATTATCATCTAAGTTAAATCCTTAGTTTCCTCTATAGCAACAACTAAAGGATCAAATTTAACAGGAAAAACTCTTAGAATTTTTTCAACAATTCTTGTCTCTTCTATCATTTCCCCATGTGATTTTATTTTATTCACAAGCCTAACAACATATGTAAAAAAAAAATCCACAGAATCTTAATCTTTCATATTTATGTTCTCAAAATCTCTTTTAAGCAATTGGAGTTTTGCAATTTTAACTTTGTCCTTACCTTGATAAGTTGTTTGCAGTGTATCCCATGCCTCCTTTACTTGCTTTGTTGTTGCTACTCTTGGGAGTATGTTTTCATGCATTGCTTGATGAATGTAGAAAAGGGCTATCCATCTTTCTTCCTTTGCTCTTTCAAAAGATCTTTTTTGCCTGTGTGAGTGCATTATATGTTGCTTTTTCTACCGGTTCCACATAACCATTCTCAACTATCTCTCAAACATATTGAGACCGAAATAGGGTTGTCATGGTTAAAGACCAATACTCATAATTTTTTACTATGAAAATAGGGGTTTACAGACTAGACAAAGATGCACCAAATGTGGAAACCATTAATGGTTGCCAAAAGAAAATGAGCAGACCTAGAAAAAATAGAGAGAGAAAGGGATTAAACAGGATCTGATAATTTAAAATATGGGAAGGGGCAGGGGATTAGAGCAACAAAAATAGAGCAAATTGAAATATGCACACATGTTCAGTGAAAAATGACAAATAAAAATGCATATGAATGCTACCCACAACACACACAAAATTCACAACATAAAGTAGACAATATCAGATTCATATATGTATTAAAACTAGATAAATACAACAAAGCTTTGTTGCCCTATCTTCTTCCTTCTTACTTCTTCTTACAAATGACAACATTGTAGTATTAAAAACTAAAACAGTTACGATGGAGAAAGAAGAATAAAATAATATTATTTTTGCAACCCATAAAGTGTGTAAGACTTGATGAGGAGTTAATGTCGTATCATTTCAAATCTCTAGAAATCTTACTTCAAAATTCTTTCTCCTTCAATTGTATTTAATGATGATACAGAGGCTGAGCTGGTGAGGACATGCACGATAAAGTAGTTGAGATTATATTTCTAACAAGCAAAAAAATTTGCCCTATGCTTTAATATTTAATGTTGTTATTTTAAAAGGTAGCTAATGTCTGAACAAGCATTTTTGTAATTTCTAAACCTAGTTTCTCATAAAGAAAACTAACAAGAAAACCAAAGAAAAGTGTGCAAATGGTGCAGAAAAACCTGAAACATTAAATTCTTTCTGAACAGAGCATTGGCCTAAGTGTTAAAACTCGCAGGGCCACAACTGACCAATGCCACTGCCGTGCACCTTCCTGTGAAGAAGAGGACCTCGCCAGCTCCATATGGAATGTTAATCTTGTTGCAATTTAGGTATGGAGTAACAAAGATATTGTGATTGGAGTATAAAAAGTCACGTGTTCCATCCCTAAGATGTTTACTTCATGCACATTTAAAGGAAAGAAGCACACCCATGTTTAGCACTTACTTGGCTTACTGTATGGTCCCATGGGGGGGCTTGGGTTTCTATTTTCATGGAGCAGGAGGTCCCATGGGAAAAAAAATTGTGCTATGGGATTAACTGGAATCTTTTCCAGAAAAATAGGAGCCCCTACCTTTTAGGAATGAATATTTTAGCTGGTGAAATTGGGGAGGGGTTAGAAATTTCCCCTACAGCTTAGGAGTTTTTTACGCCACTTGTCTCATCTAAAATTTTAAATTTTTAGTAGAAAATAAAAAATGAGAGAATTTTGATTTATTTATTATTTTTTTATCAAAGCACTACAATTCATCCCTTAAATTTTTGAGCTTAAATTTTTTAGCAAAATTGCAAGATTAAATCCATGGGACCAACAACTTTAAAATATTCCCAAGTATCCAATATACAGGTTGCTCGACAAGGTCACGAGGATACCCCTGTCGTTAATATATATATATATATATATATATATATATATATATATATATATATATATATATATATATATATATATATATATATATATATATATATATATATATATATATATATATATATATATATATATATAAGATGTAATTTTTAATTAAAAAATATTTTATAAAATTAATTAATAAAAAAATAAAAAAATATTTTAAAGAATTTTATTTAGCATGTGCTTTACACCATTGATCATATAATACAACATTTGTTTTAAGATTCATTTATGTTTTTTTATCCTTCACCAAAAAATTTAAATGTGTATGGATCATCTTAGTTATCCATACATTTTCCCTACTTTAATTTATTTTTATTATTTTTATTAGTACTTGTTTTTTGATGAATATATTACTAATTAGAATTGTTTTTTTTTTATAACAATTATTATTATATGTATAAATTAATTATATGAATTTATTTTATGTAAAGTATATTTATTTTTACAAAATTTATTATAGTTTTTTAACACATAATATTTAAAAATAAATTATTAACAATTTAATTTGTTAATATATTTCAATGCTTATTTTAGTTGACTTATATTTTTAAATATTATTTCACTTTCACATAATTTAAGAAGAAAATATAATTATTACAATACCCATTAATCCATAGTAAAATATCAATTAAAAAATTATATAAAATATTTGTGAGTGAGTCATAACATATTAGATCATTATTTTCATTTAATTCACTCTTATATAAATATCACTTAATGACACTTTATATTATGCCAAATCTATAAATATTAATTCATTTTATTTATAATATTAATTCTATCCTAAACAACTAACACAAATCTCCCTTTTTATTCCATCCTCTACTTGTTCTATATTTGAATCTATAGTTAATTTAACTAAAATTATCTGTCCATATACAAAGATTGAAGACTCACATATGTGACATATTTTAATAGGTAATTTTAAAGAATTATGTGAAAGATGGATGAAAAGAGAATTGATTGACATATTTTAATAGATGATTTTAAAGGATTATGTTGAAAGATGGATGAAGAGTAATCCATTTCCATTTTTAATAAGATAAGTTTTAGCATTCTTTTAGACATATATTATTGCATTTATGATTTATAATTAGTTATTATTAGTTGTATTTGTTAACAAATAAAAAAATAATTTTTCTATATAAAAAAAATATTTATCTAAAAAAATTAAAAAACTTTAAAATCAATCAAAGACATTTGTTGACATTTTGACTATATTAAATTTTCACCTAAATATTCACATTACTCAAAACAATTAATAATACACTTTATACAATACTAATTTTGATTATATTAAAATAATTAAATATTTTAATTAAAAACTAAATATGTATTAATTTAACTATTTAAAACTATTATTTACAACATTACAATCTAATAGCCTCCACATGATGAGAAGTGCCTATTTCTAATTACTTGAATTTATGAATTAATCATTGAAAAAGGGAATTCACATTTGTTATCTAGCCACAATACAGACAAACCTCCTTTTGTTTCTTTAGACTTCCCATTAAAAAAATGACGAGAAAAGTGATTTTTTTTTTTAATATCTTACTAAACTTTAGTCTGTCATATATATATATATATACTTAAATTGAAAGCTGTGTATAACTGACATATCATTTATGTTTAAATTAAAAAAATATAAATATAAAAGATATATTATAAAAATTAAAAATTATTTAACAATTCTTAAATAAACAAGAAAATAAAATAAATAATATTAAAAAAAAATTCAAGGTTTCAAGTGGTGTGATTTTGATGGCGACACAATGGGTCCTTATCGGGTCAATTCTGACATAGCATCCACGTGGTTGTGTTGTTGGATTTGGGTGAACTTAAGAATACAATGACGATCATTGCAAAAAAGATCATAAAGAAACATTTTTTTGAGAGGTTTGGTTGAGGTGCTAGAAGTTGCTTGCTACACTAATGGTGTCCCTCTCTTAATTGATTTTGATAGACTCCTTGCGAGTGGAGATTGGGTTGATTGGCACCCTTTTGTCATCTCCTCTCATCTTTGCTCAAGTGTTCCATGCAAAAAGATCTTCTAAAAAGTATCAAGTTTTTAAAAATGTTGTCGACGTTGATGCCTATGGAGAGGGCATAATGGGTGATGAATCTCTTTGATAGTTTGGTGGAATCTCCTTTGGCTATCTAAGTTTGGTGCTATGTTACTTCTTTGGTTCATAAATCTATAGGTAGTGGTTAGTGTCTCCAAGTTTTTGTTTCCTCCTTCCAGAGTCTATGAATATGTTAATATATTGATGTAGTCAAAGATGGAAAGGTATAGTTAAATATTTTATGCTTGAGATACTGAGGTTTTTTTTTGTTGTTGTTGTGTGATTGGTCAGATTATATATGGTCATGTCAGTCTATATGATTTTAAACTAAACTTGACAATGTAATTTTTTTTATAATATCAAAGAGAGCAACTCCAATGATTACAATTCATCAATAATTTTTTTTTTAATAATTTCAAAGTAAAATAAAATTATTATGCATATCTTAAATATATCTAAGGAAATTATTTTATTTTATTTTATTTAGTTAAGAATTATTTTAAAGAAATAAATAAATATTTTTTTTTAATAATAATATAAATAAAATAAAACAATCTTTAAATAGTTGTAAAGTAAAATAAAATAACATTTTAATTAAAAAATGGAACTCTTAACTAAATACAAATAAAATATTTCTTAAATACTTTTAAACTAAAATAAAATATATTTGTTTAAATACTAAATCAAATAGGGATTTTTATATTAATGTATTTATATGAAATGTTACATGGAGTTTATAGAATTTTAGTTAAATTTTGACATTTACAATAACAAATAATCAATCTATAAGGACATTCTATTAAAAAATCATTTAATCATCAAATGAAAAACAATAGTTTATCATACTTTTCATTTTGACAAACTCAACTTCAACCATGTTTCTAGAGATCTAGCTATCAAACTTAAAATCAAGTAATGAATCAATTATTTATTTTAAGGAACAAACTTAACTTCAAGTATGCTAGTCACAATTGTGCCTAGTATGAATTAAACTTCAAGTCAAGGTTAGCTCTAAAAACTATAATATTTTTTAACCAAGTAACACTAGGATACATTCATCTTGCTACTGTAAATCTCAAATTGTTGTTCAACCTAACTCTGAATTACTATATCATGCCAACTGATCTATCAACTAGACAACAAATACTTTTCCTCACTCTAAATTACTATGTCATGACTCATCTATTGATTATACAATAAATAATTTTATTGCAATACTACAAGCATAAGTACTTTCCGCTATATGACACTTGTTAATATTGAGGTTTCAATCTAAAATTTTAAAATCATTTATATTTATAAAAATTATCTTAATTATTAGAAGAGGGGATTTTTATTTTGTTACTTTTTAAAAATAAAATGATTAATATAAGTGGGTGGATGGGCAAGTGACTTGCCACGCTGGTGGTGGAAAGTTTGTCTTGAGGGGTGAAGCAGTGGTGGTGGTGAGTTGGAAGGGTAAGATGACAGCCACATCGTCTTTTGTTTTGGGCCCCCTCGAATTCCAAGGACAAGTACAATAATCATGAGTTAGTTTTAATGATCCAAAGGATTTGGTAATAGGGAGATCTATGTGGGCATTTGCAGTCACGTCTGGATAGTCCGACATCATTTTCCCTCATGCCCACTCATCTGAATGATGACAACTCAAGTTTTTCTGGCAACTTCGAGGTGGCACATTATACAACATAATAATGTTGGTGGCTTCCTCCCTTCTATTTGAGAAGTTGGTGAGGCTAGAGAAACTATTCAGTTTCCTTGTCTTCCCATGGGCACAAATCTTAGTGTAGGTTGCAATGGCGGAGCGCTCCAAATTCATTATGGAGATGTCAGTTGAGTCGGTAGTATCCTTTGGGGCGGACACCCCAATTTCCCTTGACATGAAGGATGGGAAAAATGCTTTTTGACGAGTCACCGATCAGCGCCTCAAACACATTTTGCTTAATATTGATCCTCTCACCGTGGTGGCTGTGAAGATGAACTTAGGGAAAGGGCACTTGGAGGACAAATAAAATTTTAGGATGAACACATAGATTGTGGGGTGAAGCCACAATAGTGGTTTACAACTCAAGTGATGAAGGAAAACTCACAAAAAACAACCCCATGGCAAAAAACTTGATTTTAGGGGTTCGTACAAACCTACTGGTTCGAGTGAACCCTTTTAATGTTTTCTCGCCCAAAAGAACAAACAAAATCCCTTATGGAAGGGTGGTTTTCTCAAACCCCCTTACCCCTCATCCCCCACCTGAGACACAAAAAAATACATTTTTTTACGCTTCGGAGCTCGAGTTGAGGATGAAAATGGAGGAGTCTTCACAAACCCTGGAATTAGGTAGTCCTCAAACGAGCTATCCAACGAATATAATTTTAATATGTTTTGGTTTTATTATGTATTTGTTTTTTTAGTTTTATTAAACATAGGTTTTTCACGAAAATGAAGGTCTCTTTTGCACATGTGGAAAAATAACAAATTATCAAAAATAATAATTTAAAAATATGAGTGCACCAGATATTGAAGTCCTTGATCCAACAAAAAAAAAAGAATTTTGATAAATACAAAAAAAGTTACGCGTTATACGATCGCGCTATGTCTAAATTGTAATTGGTTTGACTTCGAAACTTGATTAAAGAAAAAATATTCAATAAAAAACTATCTAACCAAGTGGAAGCACTAAATATTGGAGTTACAAATCTAAATTCAAAAGAATTAGAATTTTATCCTTCATAGAAAAAAAGTTATGCATTATACTGTGTGTGTCAATTTTTAAAAATGTTGTTTTCTGAAAAAATCAGTTTTCATGGGAGATGGAAAAAAAAGTGCAATCTGATTCCAAAAATTTTGAAAAAAATATTTTTAGAATCTACAGACAAAATGTGACGAGACTCTAGTTTGCATCATCTTCAAATTCCTCATAGTTTAGCCACTATAGGTGTCTGAATGTGAAGATTTAGTTAAAAATAATAATTTCAGTGTCCAGTTTGGCCAAAAATTGTAAACCACTATTGTGAGATCACCCTGCATGTCGTATTTTTTGGCTTCAATCTTGGAAAACCGAACACCCAAGGTGAAGGAAAAGGCACTTGTGGGAAAGCTATTCAAGAAGAGCCTGCTTGGTGGTTTGGAGGAGACCTTGAAAGCTGCCTTTCTCGGCAGAGGAATTCCACGACCTCATGATTTGGACATGGTGAAATCACAGGGCGAGGTGGTAAAGCTCTACTTGTTCCTTCTAGACTTAATGGGGATGGTACTGGTGAAACAAAAAATGGTTGTGGCAATTGTGGTCAACTTTCTAAAGAATATTTTCCGGATGGAGGTGGTGAACGACTTCAAGTGGGTTAGGGAATTTGACCAATTTGCCAAAGCAAACGACTTCCTGTGAGGTATGGTGTCTTTTGTTCTTGGTGTCAAAGGGTAGGGTATGGGTCTGGTTTGTGATGTTGGTTAAATATTTTGTAAATATAGGTTGTAAGTGAAGTCTCAACTTAAAGTCATTTTTGAAAAAATATTAAGCTTTCTATATGTAGGGTGGCAAGTTAGGGTTTGGTTTCATTTCTGTGGTGTGTAATTGTCGGGTGGAAAGGATGGTCTATTTTGTATTGTTTTTTTGTTAGTCTTTGGCTAGGTAGCATGGTGGGAAGAGGATGCCCTATTTTTTTGGATGGCCCTGGTTTGGTCTCCATAGTTGGCAATCACCTGCATTGTAGATGCATGTATTCCTTTTTTGAAAATATAATATTATCAATCTTACGAAGCAAAAAAAATGATTAATATTAAAAATATAATTTAAAAATAAAATGTAAATGTTTTACTTTATTTTAATATAATAATTAATATATAAAATGTATTGTTTTCATTTAAATGATTGCAATATTCAACACATTTTAGATAGCGTGTGATTGGGATGAAGTTTTTGTGAATGTGATATCATCCTTTAACACTATCCCTCCATGTTTTAGACCAACCTATACAGATATCTTTAAATCTATTTCATCTTTCCATTCAATGCCCCTAAGAATGAGATTTATCATGTGCGACTTCTTATTGTAAATATTAGTGTCAATGCCTTTGAGCCATCTTCCATGATGAAAAAATGTGATCCCTATTATGGATTGTGAGAGTTATCACATATATTGAATGTTGGGGTTTTATATTATAGTTATAGTTTAGATTAGTATAATTTATAAGTATAAATATATAAATATTTGACAGTGTTAATTAATAAGTATTGTTAGTGATTAATGTTTTGATTAAGATAAAGACGAGAAGGGATTGTATCCATTTACAAAAAAATCATAGAGGCAACAAGGGGAGCTCATGAGAAGTGAGACACCCAAAAAACTAAACAATTTAGAAAATAAATAGAGAATAAAACATAAAAACAAAAGATGACCAACAAAATAACTAGAATTGCTTACTGGTCACCTAGCAATCTGAGGCCTTTGACAACCTACCATTCATTTGCTAAGAATTGAAGCTTTTCCTCGAATGATAACAACTTTTGTTTCTTGATTTCACCATCATTGGACTGAGAAGTAGAATAATCCACCAGTTTGTCTTTCTTCTTGGTAACAACATCCTCTGGACAATCCTCCCCCGCCCTCTTACCATGATGATTTCTAAGTTCCTACTGAAACACCTAGATGGTGACAACCATGTTTTTCCACAGTTTCTTTGCTATAGTCCTATAGGCATTAGAGGGTTTGCTCTTGGTTGCTTCTCATGGTGTTCAATTACTCATGTAGTTTTTTCCTATCCTCAGAGGATCCTAAAGTAGCTTTGATGTTTTCCATCTTTGACTCAATCTTGGCCCAATTCTCAAAGGTCTTGGTCATGTTGGAAAGAAGGTCCCAGTGACTTGTGTCCTCCACTTAACTTGACCATTCCTGCTTATTGTTGAGCACCATTGTCTCCAATTTTTGAATCCTATCTTTGGTCGTAACCAGTTGTGAGAGCAACCATTTCAAGATGTCGTTATGAATATTTATTGCTTCACTAATCTCAAACATTTTAAGTCTCAGAGGGGCATAGCTAGTGCACACAACAACATCAATCTGAGTGATAGCGGGGGTGTGATCCTTGTGCTGAAATAGGGGAGGGGGATTACAAGGGCTAGAAGGGTTATTGAGTGGAGGGGAGTTAAGGAGAAAGACCTCTAGGGGGACTCCCTGGAGAAGGAACCAATAGGGGAGTCTTCTGAGGAGGGGTGCCACGAGTCATTAGAGTTGTCTGATATGGAAATATGGGTGGGGTCAGAAGATGCTTCATTTTTCAAATTGATTGGGGTGGGGACCTCTGCAATAGGGGTTTTTTCTTAGAGGCCCGAGGAGGGTAGTCTAACACTTTTGAATTTTAGAAGGGGTAGAGAAATATACATGGCCTAGAGGAGGAGGAGTGTCATCTGACAACTCTTCAATGATATGGGGAGCGGGGGAAGTGATGGACAACCTCGAAGAGAGGGACAAGGCTGAATTGAACCTACATAGTTTGAAGATTAGACCCTAATGAAGGGGAAATTGCTTCCCATTTTCTTGGATGACCTTGAACGAGAGGTGAAAATATCTAAAAAGAAAAGTTAAGTTTTATGTTATAACGAAAATGATTCAGCATAGGGAATAGATGAGTGCGGAAACGTTTGAATCTTCCCTTCAAAATTACATACCTCATGAGGAATTCTGTCATATTTTTCTACACGCCAAGTAGGTCCTCCATGTTGAAACTGTTTTGAAGGCGACTAAATTTCTCCCCCTTCCACAAATAACTTTCCATATCTTTTTGATAGTGTCTTTTTGGCTTTCTCGGAATACACGTACCTTCAAGGGAAAAACTAATAGCCATTGTGATAGAATCCATGGTGACTATGAAAGACAAACCACCCACTTCGACTTTACCATTCTTCCAAGTATTCATGAATTCCATCTAGCACTATTCAGGTCATGCCCTTGCATTGCCTCAATGTAAGATGCTAATTTCCCTCTGGTCAAGACAGTCCATAGTTCTTTGTCCTTCTTTCATGCCTCACAAAAGTGGGTTCTTCTTGGACTAAATGACCCCCCATCACATTAGACGTAGTAGGAGAAAGAGGGCTATGAAGATTCTAGAAATTGTAATTTCAAAAAGCAAATGAGAGTAAAAGGCCCATAAGTAGGCATTAACTTCACATTATACCGAATGTGCCAATTGTCAATACAAGCCTGGAGGGGGTTCTGAATAATCATAAGATTGGAGTACCTTACCGTCATTAATAATTAGCCCTTTAACATTATCCGAGATCAATGAAGGATCCTCCCATATCTTTATGCCCATCACGAACTCTCCCAAATTGGTAATAGGGTCAGCCACCCTATTCTTCTCACAGAACACGTAAGAGAATTTACAATTCCCTAGTCCATAATATCATGGCAACACTTGGAAATGATATCCCAAACGAACCAGCAGGGGTTGGATTTACCATCAAGCACCATGATGGTGTTATGAGAATCACCCTCGATAGCTAGGTTGGCTATACCTTTGTTCTTGGAAATTTTGATACCATGAAATGCAGCGGCCACCTCCCAATTTTAACCACATATATGAGAATCGGCCGAGCTTATCCGACACACTCTAAGGGTACACTCCTTAGGTGGTCGGGCCCACAACCCCTTTAAACCCATCAGTTTTTCTGTTTTCGTTTTCACTTTTGCCCATGCCGTTTCCGTTTCCGGGTACTCTTCAGCTCCGCAAAAACATTATGTATTTCATTTTAATCCCACGTGCTGGGAAACAACACAAGGGAGGACATTATAAAAAGTATAAACGATGACTTAGTCTGTTAGCCCCGTCATAGAATATTAAACTTTCTGAACTGCCATGCTTTTTATACCTTGTGGATTATAACCTATAAGAGTATTAGTTTTAGTTTTTGACTTTTCAAATTTTAATAATTATTAACAATAAATTATTAATAATTAATATTATTAAACAGAATTAATTATTTTTCAATTTTATTTTTTTAATAAATCTATTAATAATAAATTATTTATAATTGATATTTAATAAGATTTTATTTTTAAAAAATTAGATGATAATAATAATAAATAATAAACAATCAATAATAATTAAAATTAATAATAAATTATTAATTAAAAATAAAATTTCAATAACAATTCTAATGAAAATTATTAAAAATAATCAATAGATTATTAATTATTTAAAATTAAAATATTAATTACATATAATAATAAATTATTAGTTAAAAATCAATTTTAAATAACCATTCTAATTAAATTATTAAAAATAATCAATAATAATTTTTTTTATTATTAATTATTTAAAATTAAAATTGATGAATAAATTACAAACAATTAATAATTTGACATTCTAATTTTGACAACATGATCTATGATTTTATTACAAATTTATCAATTTGTATTTTGACAAACTTCACACACAAATGACAATGGCATAAATTCACCGCCAGCAATTCATGGACTGAAAGTTCGCGGCCAACAATTCACTGCGGGAAAATTCACCGCCATGATAAATTCACTGCAGGTAAAATTCACCACCAACAATTCATGAATTTGCAAGTAAAATTCACCACCAACAATTCATGCAAATGTTAATGCGGTTAATGACGGAGAATTGTTGGTGTTGAATTTTACTTGCGGTGAATTTTTCATGATGGTGAATTTTCCCGTGGTGAATTGTTGGTGGTGAATTTTTTGTCGGTGAATTGTTGGCGATGGATTTTCCTAGAGCCAATGACAATTGGGTTTCAAATTGAGTAACACAATAGACACTAAAACAAAGACTATTATGAGGGTAGTGATGCAACTTTTCTAATTAGAGTGTCTTCCATGAGATTACAATTCGTTAAGACATTTTGTTAAATAGTTCACAAGTTTTGTCTATCCTTCCACATTTTACATAGATTTCAAAAGGGCATATACAACCACAACATTTGAGAAAATTAATCTTCATATTATGTTTTCATTATGATTGGTTGACTCTTATACTAAATTTGAGTGTTGTTTGTGTTTTGACTAGATTAGATTAATATTTTGTTAGTTTGCTCTATCAAGCCTATAATTACATGTACATAGAATGAACTATAGTTTAGTTACGAACCTTGGTCTCTTCAAAATAATCAGACAAGATTAGGGAGAAGAAGGAACACACACCAAACTACAAAATATGGGTAGTTGTGGCTTCGTTGGTTTGCTTTATATACTCTATTGTTTCCTATAGGGAGAAATTAATCACTATACAAATGAAAGACGATTGATTATCTATTGAATATTGTTTTGTATGTTTTGAAATGGAAGAGATCTACATCTCTATGAAAATTGGTATATGTTAATAGTCAACTTATTATCTTATTTATAGCATTTCCTTAGCTTTGTATACTAACAAATTCAAGGTAGACGATAACATGATCCTTTGAATTGGATACTACATAAAAAATTATGTGTTACAATCATTGGGTGTTGTCATAATAGTGGTTTACAATTCCTGAGAGGAACGAATTTTAGCTGAAATCACATATTTTTAGAAAATATAATGATTTAAGCCTTAAAAAGTTCCATTTTAAGGATTCCAATTGAAGAGGGTTTGATCAAATCACCTTAGATCAAACCCCCTTGGATAGAACCTCGCTAGTTTTAAACCATACCTATAAATGTGTCTCCTTTACACCTATCAAAATGCTGATAAAAAATCACTTTTGATTTAGATTTTGGGGATCAAATGAATTCATTTAAAATTTATTTTAAATGATTATGGTATTCCTCAGAACAAGCTATCCAATGAATATAATTTTAATATGTTTTGGTTTTGTTATGTATTTGTTTTTAAGTTTTATTAAACATAGGTTTTTCATCGAAAATGAATTTCTTTGTTCTTCACATGTGGAAAAATAGAAGATTATCAAAAAAAAAATGAAAAATATGAGTGCACCAGATATTGAAGTCCTTGATCGAACAAAAAAAACTAAATTAAATTTTGACATATACAAAAAGTTATATATACACTGTTGAATTGTAATTTGTTTGACTTTGAAACTTGATTAAGGAAAAAATATTCAATAAAAAATTATCTAACCAAGTGGAAGCACTAGATATCAGAGTTACAAATATAAATTTGAAAGAATTAGAATTTTATCCTTCATGGAAAAAAGTTATGCATTATACTGTGCGTCACTTTTTAAAAATGTTGTTTTCAAAAAATCTATTTTCGTGGGAGATGGAAAAAGAAGTGCAATTTGATTCCAAAAATTTTGAATTTTTTTTTTTTAGAATCTATAGACAAAATTTGATGAGACTCTAGTTTGCACCATCTTCAAATTCCTCATAGTTTAGCCACTATAGGTGCCCAAATGTGAAGATTTAGTTAAAAATAATAATTTCAGTGTCCAGTTTGGCCAAAAATTGTAAACCACTATTATGGGATCACCCCATTGCTTCCATTGTTTGGATTTTTATATATTGGGATGCATATATTTTTAAAATCAACAAACTCTTTTAATGTCTTGCCAAAATTAATATTATTAATAATATCAAACTTATAAACATGTATACAAAATAAGAACATAAATAAGAAATATATGGTAATAGTTTCTTCAACAAAGGATTCAAAGTGATGTGGACTACAAGGACTATAAGATATCCACAAAATAGATCTACATTGAAGAGTTTGTAGGAAAATTCAAGAAAATATAATTGGTAGATGCAAAGCCAAATAAATGTGAAATTGTGGAGTATAATGATCTTAGAATATACGTATAATGGATTTGTTGAAAAGGTTTTAAAAACTTTCAAGCAAATGCAATTGGTAGATGCAAAGACAAATTCCACAACCTTCACCAAAATCCTTATTGATTTCCTTAATATGGGTGATTTGGAACAAGGTATAGACATCCATCAAAGCATAATATGAAGATGAATTTTCTCAAATGTTGTGGTTGTAGACAACCTTTTAAAATCTATACAAAATGTGGGAGGATAGACAAAGCTTGTGAACTATTTGAAAAAATATCTCAAAGAATTGTAATCTCTCAATTTATTTTAGTGTCTATTTTGTTATACCCAATGTTCCAAATTGGGTATAACACAATAGAAATTAAAACAAATTGAGAGATTATTATGCTCGAGTAGTGATGCAACTTTTCTAATTAGAGCGTATTACATGAGATTACAATTCTTTGAGGAATTGTGTCAAATAGTTCATGAACTTTGTCTATCCTCCCACATTTTGCATAGATTTCAAAAGGGCGTCTACAACCACAACATTTGAGAAAATTCATCTTCATATTATGTTTTCATTATGATTGGTTGACTCTTATACTAAATATGAGTATTGTTTGTGTTTTTACTAGAGTAGATTAATATTTTTGTAGTTTTCTCTATCAAGCTCAAAAATACATGCACATAGAATGAGCTATAGTTTAGTTACAAACCTTGGTCTCTTCAAAATAATCAGAGAAGATTAGGGAGAGGAAGGAACACACACCAAACTACAAAATAGGTAGTTGTGGATTCTTTGGTTTGCTTTATTTACTCTACTTTTTTCCTATAGGGATTCTTATGGATGCCATTTCTATTCTGGATACCCTCTCTGCTCCCCAAATAATTATGTATTTAATTTTTAATCCCACATGTGTTGGGGAAACAACGCAAGGGAGGAGGACATTATAAAAGCTATAGACAGTAACTTACAATGTGTTAGCCCCTTCATAAAATATTTTCACTTTTGTAGGCTAACATGCTTTTTATCCCTTGTGACTATATCCTATAAGAGTATTAGTTTTAGTTTTTGAATTTGTAGATTTTTTTATTATTAACAAATAAATTATTAATAATTAATATTATTAAAAATAATTAAATATTTTTATTTTTTATTTTAAAAATAAACCTGTTAATAATAAATTATTCATAATTGATATTTAGTTAGATTTTTTTAAAGATTTTTAGATGATGATAATAATAAATAATCAACAACCAATAATAATTAATTTTTTTTACAAATAATAATAAAAAATTATTAATTAGAAATCAATTTTAAATAACAATTCTAATTAAAATTATTTAAAAAAAATAACTACAAACAATAATAATAAATTATTAATTAAAAATCAATTTTAAATAAAATTCTAATTAAAATTATTAAAAAATAAATAATTGGTTATTAATTATTTAAAATTAAAAAAATTAATTACATATAATAATAATAAATTATTAGTTAAAAATCAATTGTAAATAATAATTCTATCTATCTAAATTTATTAAAATAATCAATAATAATTTTTTATTATTAATTATTTAAAATAAAATCGATGAGTAATTACAACCAATTCATAAGTTGAAATTCTAGATTTTGATAACATGATTTGTGGATAAGTAGGAGGTCTTTTCCACAGCATGTCAAATTGTGATATTGCTATTAGGATTCCAACTATGTAGTTTTACAAGTCAAACTCATTGACCCATGTTTCACGAGTAGTGTTTCACAAGAACCCGTCTCTCATGATGATGAATGGTCCACTTGACACTCATTACATCTAGATGATCCTCATAGACATGAAACACTCGGCCTTCCCAGGAGGTCACCCATGCCAATATTATATGATCTATGATTTTATTGATCATTTTGAATTTTGACAAACTGACACAAATGACAATTTGACAATGAAATATTTAATGTATCACAATTAAGTTTCAAATTGAGTAACACAATAGAAACTAAAACAAATTGAGAGATTGTTATGAGGGTAGTGATGCAACTTTTCTAATTAGAGTGTATTCCATGAGATTGCAATTCTTTGAGACATTTTTTCAAATAGTTCACAAGCTTTGTCTATCCTCCCACATTTTGCATAGATTTCAAAAGGGCATCTACAACCAAAACATTTGAGAAAATTCATCTTTATATTATGCTTTGATGGATGTCTATACCTTGTTCCAAATCTCCCATATTAAGGAAACTGACAAGGATTTTTGTGAAGGTTGTGAAATTTGTCTTTGCATCTACCAATTGCATTTGAATGAAAGTTTCTAAAACCTTTTCAACAAATCCATTTTTTATATTCTACAATCATTATAGTCCACAATTTCACATGTATTTGGCTTTGCATCTACCAATTGTATTTTCTTGAATTTTCCTACAAACTTTTCAATGTAGATCTATTTTGTGGATATCTTACAGTCCTTGTAGTCCACATTGCTTTGAATCCTTTGTTGAAGAAACTATTACCATATATTTCTTATTTATGTTCTTATTTTGCATACATGTTTATAAGTTTGATATTATTAATAATATTAATTTTGGCAAGGGTGAAGCCACAATAGTGGTTTACAATTGAAGTGAGGAAGGAAAACTCACAAAAAATGAATGCATGGAAAAAAAATTGATTTTAGGGGTTTGTACGAACCTATTGGTTCAACCGAACCCATTAGGGGTTCATATGAACCTATTGGTTCGACCGAACCCATTAGGGGTTCGCTAGAACCTATTGGTTCGACCGAACCCATTAGGGGTTCGCTAGAACCTGTTAGTTCAACTAAACCCATTAGGGGTTCGCTAGAACCTAGGTTTGGGCGAACCCTCCTAATACTTTCCCACCAAAAAAGCCATCAAAACCCCTCATAGAAGGGGGGTTCGAATGAACCCTGGTTCGAGCGAACCCCTAGTGGTTCGCTCGAACCCCCTTTATTCCTCATCCCCTCCCCGAGACACAAAAAAAACCTGAATTTTGGCACTTCAGAGCTCGGGCTAAGGATGAAAATGGAGGAATCTTCACAAACCCAACTTGAATCAGGTAGTCCTTAGAATGAGCTATCCAACAAATATAATTTTAATATGTTTTGGTTTTATTATGTATTTGTTTTATTAGTTTTATTAAACATAGGTTTTTCATCGAAAATGAAGGTCTATGTTTTGCACATGCGGAAAAAAGCATATTATCAAAAAAAAAAATTTGAAAAATATGAGTGTACCAGATATTGAAGTCCTTGATCCAACAAAAAAAATAAAATTGAATTTTGATATATACAAAAAAAGTTATGCGTTATACAGTCGCACTATGTCTGAATTGTAATTGGTTTGACTTCAAAACTTGATTAAAGAAAAAATATTCAATAAAAAAATGTCTAACCAAGTGGAAGCACTAGATATCAGAGTTACAAATCTAAATTCAAAAGAATTAGAATTTTATCCTTCATGGAAAAAAAATTATGCGTTATACGGTGTGCGTCACTTTTTAAAAAATTTTTTTTGAAAAAAACCAATTTTTGTGGGAGATGGAAAAAGAATGTAATCTGATTCCAAAAAAAATTAAAAAAATATTTTTAGAATCTAGAGACAAAATGTGACGAGACTCTAGTTTTCATCATCTTCAAATTCTTCATGGTTTAGCTGCTATAGGTGCCTAAATGTGAAGATTTAAATTAAAAAAATAATTTCAGTGTCTAGTTTGGCCAAAAATTGTAAACCACTATTATGGGATCACTCGCAAGGCATTAAAAGAGTTTGTTGATTTTAAAAATATATGCATCCCAATATAAAAATCCAAACAATGGAAGCAATGATTGTAACACAATTTTTTATGTAGTATCCAATTCAAAGGATCATGTTACCCTCTACCTTGAATTTGTTAGTATACAAAGCTAAGGAAATGCTATAAATAAGATAACAAGTTGACTATTAGCATATACCAATTTTCATAGAGATGTAGATCTCTTCCATTTCAAAACATACAAAACAAAATTTAGTAGATAATCAATCATCTTTCATTTGTATAGTGATTAATTTCTCCCTATAGGAAACAATAGAGTATATAAAGCAAACCAACAAAGCCACAACTACCCATATTTTGTAGTTTGGTGTGTGTTCCTTCTTCTCCCTAATCTTGTCTAATTATTTTGAAGAGACCAAGGTTCATAACTAACAAAATATTAATCTAATCTAGTCAAAACACAAACAACACTCAAATTTAGTATAAGAGTCAACTAATCATAATGAAAACATAATATGAAGATAAATTTTCTCAAATGTTGTGGTTGAAGATGCCCTTTTGAAATCTATGTAAAATGTGGAAGGATAGACAAAGCTTGTGAACTATTTAACAAAATGTCTTAAAGAATTGTAATCTCATGGAAGACACTCTAATTAGAAAAGTTGCATCACTACCCTCATAACATTCTCTCAATTTGTTTTAGTGTCTATTGTGTTACTCAATTTGAAACTCAATTGTCATTGGCTCTAGGAAAACTCATCGTCAACAATTCACCGGCGAAAAATTCACCACCAATGATTCACCGCGGAAAATTCACCATCATGAAAAATTCACCACAAGTAAAATTCATCACCAAAAATTCTCTGTCATTAACCGCATTAACATTTTTAATATTAAAGTGATTAATTTTTCACGCGTGAATTATTGGTGGTGAATTTTACTTGCAATGAATTTGTCCTGGCGGTGAATTTGCATGTCATTGTCATTTGTGTGTCAAGTTTGTCAAAATCCAAAATAATGATCTAATCATTGCCAAAGCTGAGTTTGTCGCTTTCAATGATTTAATGAAAAATAATGATCTAATCATTGCCAAAGCTGACAAAGGCAATGCCACCGTTGTCATGAACAAGACTGACTACATCTCGAAAATGCTCAACCTTCTCTCAGACGTAAACAGTTATAAAGTTATTTCGCGAAACCCTTGCTCAAAAATTCTCAAAAAATTCAAATCCTTCATTGCTCGCTCCTCCCTTGATGACGCAATCAAGAAGCGTCTGTTACCTTCCAAAGAGGTGACCCCTCGTATATATGGAGTCCCAAAGATTCACAAAGTCGGGGTTCCTTTAAGACCCATTGTGGACACCATAGGTTCTCCCACTTACAAGTTGGCCTCCTACTTGGCCAAATTAATCTCCCCTCTTGTGGGAAAATCTAACTCCTTCATCAAGGACTCTTCTCATTTCGTCCAATTTATTCGTGATGTCAAATTAGAAAGCAGCGACATCTTGGTGAGTTTTGACGTCACCTCCCTCTTCACCAAAGTTCCCATTCCCGATGCTATCGAGATCGTCAAACAAAAAGTTAATGTCGAGATCGCCACCTTGGTGGAAT
Source organism: Sequoia sempervirens (assembly GCA_007258455.2). Taxonomy (NCBI): domain Eukaryota; kingdom Viridiplantae; phylum Streptophyta; class Pinopsida; order Cupressales; family Cupressaceae; genus Sequoia; species Sequoia sempervirens. The sequence continues at coordinate 5,524 of VDFB02290432.1, read as the reverse complement.
TATGCCTAAGATCCACTTTCTTCTCTTTCCAAAACGTCTTCTATGAACAGGTTGATGGTGTTGCCATGGGCTCTCCCCTCTCTCCCATCATTGCCAACCTGTATATGGAGCATTTTGAAGAAATTGCCCTTAGGTCCTTCCCCCTCAAACCTAGATGGTGGAAGCGATATGTTGACGACACCAATGTTTGTTGGCCCCATGGCCTCGACAAACTAGAAGAATTTCATGTGCACCTCAATAGCATTGCTCCGTCCATCTCTTTCACTAAGGAGCTTGAATCCGATAACCATTTACCTTTTCTTGACGTATCAATCCTCAAAAAATCGGATGGATCCCTTGGTCGTCGCGTCTTCCGCAAATCAACCCACACTGATTTATACCTCCACTCCTCTTCTCACCATCATCCTAGCCAAAAATTTGGAATTTTAAAAACTCTTGCCACAAGAGCCTATCGTATCTGCGATGAGGAAAACTTAACCCAAGAGTTGGAACATCTTCGCCTGGTCTTTAGGCTAAATGGTTACACCAATAAACAAATCTCCAGAGCCCTCAACCATTCCAAGCGTTACTTCTTTTCCTCCTCCTCTTCCAAATCCAACTCCTCTTCCCAACCTACCTGTATCCCCAGTGCCTCCTTGCCCTTTGTAGAAGGCATCTCTCATAAAATCTCAAAAATCCTTCTTAAAAAAGGCCTGCGTTGTGCTTTCAAACCCCTTTCAACACTAAGAAACTGCATTCCGCCTCTCAAAGACCCAAAAAACATTTATCAAAACTCAGGAGTCTACAAAGTGGTTTGCTCTTGTGGCACTCCGTACATTGGTGAAACGGGTCGGGCATTCAACACAAGAATTAGAGAGCATGGTGCCGACATCAATCATGAACGGGTCTCAAAATCAGCCCTAGCCGAACACTCCTCTTCAACCAAACACCATATCTGCTTAGAAAACACCCAAATCTTGTTCGTTGAAGATAACTTCCGCAAGAGGAAACTCAAAGAAGCCATTCAAATCATCAATCATCCCAACAACCTCAATCGCGATGAAGGGTGGGGTTTAAGCCTCTCTTGGAAACCTCTTTTGGCGTCGCTTAAAAACCGCCATCCCCCCCGATCTTGACCCTCTCTCCCTCGATCTTGTTCCCCCCCCCGTTCCTCCTTTTTCCCCTTCCCCCCTCTTCGGAGCTCCGAAGCCGCTTGCCTTGTTTGGTTCCCTCTTTTTCTTCCTTTCTACCCCTTCGTTTTCTTCCATCTTTCCCCCTCCCCCCCCTTTTTTGTTCTTCATGTCTTCTCTTTCCTCCTCCTCGTCTCTCGTTCTTGTAGGTTTGTGATCGCCTTCTCTCGCTTTGTCCTCCTCTCTTTTTAAGCTCTCTTTCTTTTCAGTTTTTTTCGTGGTTTGTCCTTGTATATTCCGTAGTAGCATAACTGCATTTCCTTTACATTAACTTATTAAATACACATATATATTTTAATATATTTATGCGCATTGATAGTTCGTTTTTACTTTTAAAGAGATCAATGTATTTAAATCTTCTAAATAGATTAACTTTTCAAATTATTCAAATAGATTAACATATTATTTAAATAGATTATTATATTTAAATCACTCAAATCTTTTAATCTAATTAGTTATAACAATCTTCTTAATAAATTAAATAGTTCAATCTTTTTAAATACAATCATCTTTCTAATTAATTTTAATAGAATTATCTAAATATAATATATCTAACTTATCTTCCATCGTTATAATAACTTATTTAATTTTTATTTTTTCCTTAGTAACATAGCTTTACTTCTAATATATTAATTTATCAAATATATATATATTTTTAATATATTTCACACATTTATATAAATAGATTGATATATATATATATATAGATTGATTATATTTAATAGATTGGTCCATTTATATATAGCAATCCAATTAATAATTTAAATAGATCAATTTATAGCAATCCTTTTAACTATTTAAATAGATCTATCTATTTAAATATAATCATCCACCTAATTATTTTTAATAGAATTATCTAAATAAGAATATAATAAATCTCCCTAGAATTATCTAAATAGAATGCGTTAATCTATAATTTAATATTTTCAATTCTAATATATCTAATTATTTAAATATAATCATCTACCTTAATAATTTTTATAGAATTTCTTAAACATGAATATAATTAATCTAATTTATTTTCCTTCCTTATAACAATTTATTTCTAAATCATGTAAATATATTAATCTATCTAAATAGTTCAATCTTTTGTAATTCAAACATATCAATCTACTTAGATATAATTATTTAAACAGGAATATAATAATTCTAATTCATCTTCCATCCTTATAATAAAATATTAACATTTTTCAACATATTGATAGATTCAAAAATACCTAAACATATTGAGAGATGTTGAAATATTCAAATAGTTTAACATATTCACTTTTTCAAATAGACCAACATATTTACATATTTCTTTAAACATTCATTCTTTTCAAATTATTCAAATAGTTTAATTCTTTCAAATTAGTCCATTAGATTAATCTATTTATTCATGTGGATTACTAATAAAATATCTCAACACACCAGAATAAATATTATATCTATTTCTAAATCTGTCATATAGATTAAAAGATTTAAAGTTTCAATAAAATATACCTTCCTTTTTACTTTCCTTCACTTTTTATTCTTACATTGTTTATTTAATTTCTCCCGCTATTTCTTCCATCTTTACAATAATTTATCATAAATCTAATTCTTCTTTATAGATCAATATATTTTAAGCATCTAAATTGATTAATATATTTAATCATCCAAATAGATTAATACATTTAAATTACCCAAATAGATTAATCTACTTAAATTATTCAAATAGATTAACATTCTTAACTTATTCAAATAGATTAATATATTTAAACCTTTCAAATATATTAACCTATTTAAATATTTCATTTTTATTTTTAATTCAAATAAATCAATCTATTTAAATATAATCATCTAACTAAATAATGTTAATTGAATTATTAAAATAGGAATATAATAAATCTAATTGACCTTCCATCTTCATAACAATTTACTTCTAAATCATTTAAACATATTAATCTATTGAAAGATTTCATTTTTTAATAATTCAAACATATCAACATATTTAAATATAATCATCTATCTAAACAATTTCTATAGTATTATTTATATAGGAGTATTAGAAATCTTGATAAATATTAACAGGTTAATTTTTTAAATTATCTAATTTTATATAGATTGTAATCAAAACTATCTAAATTGATTAACACATTTAATCATCCAAATAGATTAATAAATTAATAGATTAAAACATATCAATATATTTAAATTACTAAATTGATTGATACATTTAAATAGATTAATACATTAATATATAATTTTTATTTTTTTGGTAATTTCTTTCCTCCCATCTCTTGGGCCCTGGGCCATCTTTCCCTCTTTCATCTTTCTGCCTCTTTTTATACCTGTTGGGTCTGCAACAAACTACTTTCATCTCCTTGAGCTCTCTATCCTGATGATGGATCACGGAGTGTGATCCGAAACGTCGATCTAAAAAAGCTTACACAATCTAATCCAGAAATATGCTTCTCAAAAAAAAATCCAAAATGATAAATTTGTAATAAAATCATAAATCATGTTGTCAAAATTAAAATGTCAAATTATTAATTGTTTGTAATTTATTCATCAAGTTTAATTTTAAATAATTAATAATAAAAAATTATTATTGATTATTTTTAATAATTTAATTAGAATGGTTATTTAAAATTGATTTTTAACTAATAATTTATTATTATGTGTAATTAATTTTTTTATTTTAAATAATTAATAATCTATTGATTATTTTTAATAATTTTCATTAGAATTGTTATTGAAATTTTATTTTTAATTAATAATTTATTATTATTATCATCTTATTTTGTTAAAATAAAATCTTATTAAATATCAATTATAAATAATTTATTATTAATAGATTTATTAAAAATATAAAATTGAAAAATAATTAATTATGTTTAATAATATTAATTATTAATAATTTACTGTTAATAATTATTAAAATCTAAAAAGTCAAAAACTAAAGCTAATACTCTTATAGGTTATAATCCACGAGGTATAAAAAGCATGGCAGTTCCAAAAGTTTAATATTCTATGACAGGGCTAACAAACTAAGTCACCGTTTATACTTTTTATAATGTCCCCCCTTGCGTTATTTCCCAGCATATGAGATTAAAAATGAAATACATATTTTTTTGCGGAGCTGAAGAGTACCCATAAACGGAAACAACAAAGGCATGGGAAAAAGTGAAAACGAAAATGAGAAAAGTGACGGGTTTAAGGGGATTGTGGGCCCGGCCACCTAAAGATTGTATTCTTAGAGTCGGGCCTGGAATTTGATGGACTATTTGACCGTTTTTGTCATTTTAGATCGTATTTTACAACTTTAAAATTTATTAAACCATATAACTTGACTTGCTAAAATTTTACATATCTATATATATGACACTTTAAATTATTTGTAAACCGTAAAATTTTATTATAGGGTAATATAATATAATAGTTTTATTTATAATATTATTTTATAATAATTTGTTATAGAAATACAAATGATTTTTTTTTACAATTTGATTTTTTTTATAAATTGATGTAAGAAATATATATGAAATTAAAATATTTTCAAAGAATGTTTATCTTCAATAAATTTTAAAAAGCAGTTTAGAAATAAATCTTTGCTTTGTCTATACTTGTTATTTATTGTTTTTTTTAAAAATCAATTTAGAAACAAAATAGTGATACTATTATTTTAGGTTGTGTAGTAGCTTGGTGCTCTTTGATGGTCTTACTTAGACCCTGCTCCTATACATCTACTGGTTTCCAACTTTATGGCCAGTTTTTGTCTTGGTTTGATGAGATGGTCTATTTTTGGGAGTCCATTGACTGTTCTTCATTTTATCGTGACAGTGTCAATGATCAGCTTTAAGAATCCTCTGTAGTAGCCAAGGGAAGCATAGTACAGTTGTGAATGTCAAGGTGAATCGCTTGAAACAACTGATCTGAGCATCACCGTGAAGTTTCTCCAAAGGAAGAGGTCTTGTTGTATGTAGTTTTGTTTGTGACTGTGTTGTTGATTGCTGCTTTGTTTTGCATCTTTAGACTACTTTTTTGTAACCTGCATTCTTTCAATATAAAAAAATTAACTCAAAATTTTTTGACTAATAATTTTCTTAAAATGTCAACTGAAAGGTAGTAAAATGACCAAACCGTCATAAAAATTTTATATGACAGGCAGGGTCAAATTCTAGGCCTACTTAGAATGTGTTGGATAAGCCTGGCCATGAGAATCACGTTACCTTTGTGATCTCTTAATATACCTTTGTTATTAATTAATGTTAAATAAAGTATTTATAAATTATTTTCATAAGTAGTTAAAGAATAGGTCTTATAATTTAGTATTAGAAATGATGGTTTTATAAATTAATTTATACCAATGTAATATATATATATATATATAT
>VDFB02290431.1:0-41958 GCA_007258455.2 Sequoia sempervirens | reverse complement strand
ACTTATATGTGTGTGGGAGAGGCTTGAATGACATGGGCAAAGAATCATTCAATGGTGTCCTTTGTGTACCTTCATTGTCAACTAATTTCCTTTCTATCTATTAGAACACACACAATGGGATAGGGAAGAGTGTTGAATTCAAACTAGATTCTATGATCATTCAATATTTGTTAAGATAGTGTTATAGTTGGGGAGGTAGATGATAATTCTAGATTGTACACCTCACAATTTTATCCTAATAATCCTTTAATTGATGTACACATTAAAGCATTTAATGTGGACACCTTTGAGTAGATATAGTATGGTCACTTTAAATTTTAATTTATTTTATTAATTGAGGTTCTAGAGATGTGTGCTAGCATTCAATCTCTTTAGTCTCCTATAAATTCTAGTGCTACTTCATCCATAAATTCTAATTATTTAGCTCAATAGGGAATTCATTGTCTTCTAGAGACAACTCCTTGGGATGAGTTCTTGACAAACCTATCAAGTTTTTTTCTTGTGAGTCTCTTCTTACAATTTTGTAGGGCACCATTGAGGGAATTCACATCCTCTTAGACGATAGATCCATCATAGTTGTCTTGAACCATCATCTTCTTTGTATATTTTTATACTTTTGTTTCCAAAAGGTTCTAGATTGTCACTTTATTTAATTAGGCATGGGATTCATATGGTTGTGGTACCTTTTGGCATTGGCATGTGACATCTAAATAATTTCCAAGGTCATACATTCATATATTTATTTCCTCATATTCTTTTCAAGAATGGGAAGATATACTACATACACTTTTGTATTTGTTTCTTCCTAAGAGGAGAAACATTGTTTGGAGATCATGAGTTATCTTCAGCATTCAATGTCAAGCACCCACCATCCAAAGCAAGAGACTACACATTGAAGAGGCTTCATGGTCTCTCTTTGTTTTTCTTGAGGGACACATTTTGTACATGGGTACCTAACATGGCTAAACATTTATCAAGACCTATCCATTTTATTTTTCCTATCCACCTAACCTATGTTTATGGGGGTGTTGGTGGCTTATGTTGTTTTCTTTCATTTAGTTAATTACTTTATTGTATTATGTGCACTTAGGATAGGATAAGTTTTCTTAGGGAGGTGTCTACTTATAGGTAGGTTGTATTTGCATTATGTGACTTGTACCTTCCCAATTTGGTGGAGATGTTGTACACACATGCGACTACATTTCCTTTATCCCACATTGGTTGTACATTCACATCTCTTGATGATGTATCCTATGTAAACCTAGTTGTAGCTCTCATTTGAGCAATCTAGAATCAATGTATATTTGTATCATTTGATGAAATAGAATTATTTTCTCATTTTAGGAATATGCAATGTTTTCATTGAAGCTCCTTGAAGGTATGTGAAGTCTTTTAGGATACGTATGTTAGAAATTGGAATAGGTGATGATTTTATATGGCTTGGTTGAGGGTTTCTAGTTTCATCATATAGTTTATTTGATACAATATCAATAAGAGTAGCTAGCCCCTAAAGTATTCCGCTAAATCAAAGTTGTGAATTGTTTATATCAACCATATTAGCAAAATATTGAGGAAATTGTGTAGCCTCGTTATTATACATTGGTTGAGCCATCTTATTAGTAGGATTGGGTGTTAGTTGGGCAAGCATGGTTGTAGGTCAATGTGGTTGTGTGGATGGTGACGGTTAATTATTAGATTGAGATACTTGTGATGGAAAAATATTTTGGGGTTGTTGTGGATATGGGAATATGTTAGGTGGTTTTGGATAAGATGGATAGAATGGATAATATGGTGGTCCACTTTTTCATGGTCGTTTTCATGACTGGTATTGAGGTTATTAGAACTAACTAAGTCAATGTTAGTGTGGTTGTCAACATCATCCTTACCAATTTGGTTGAGGAGCATACTACCCTACATGTCCCATTTGATTATAACTAAAAATGAAATTGGACATACCTAAGTTGTTGATTGAGGTTTCCAAGGATGTTGTTAGGCCATGTAGTATAGTTCCTCCTCATTATCCTCTAAATATAGATTTAATGGCTTCAAAGTTGTAGTCTTGGTAATGTCTTCAAAACAAAATATTGCAAGAGGTTAGTCATCATCCTATTTCATGCAAGCATTTAATTGCTTGCCCATATGATTTAAAATATTAGTTTTAAGATCATTTAATAAATTAATTAGCTCTATCTTGGTGATGCCTACAGCTAAACATGAAGGTTGGCCTCCAATCCATGATATTCGAGATCTAGAATGGTTCATGCAAATATCAGAGACTCGTCGAAAGGTCAATTGGGAACATCACCTCCTTCAATTAGATTAAGAGCTTCTATGAAATCATCTTGAACCTCACGAAGAAAAAAACATCTTGATTGCCTTAAGTTCCATCTAGTTCTGCCTTGATTGTCAAAGATTGAATAAGAATTGTTCCATAAAGTCTTCTAACCCCTCTTTTTATGTGAAATCCTAAAGATTTCATCCCTGACTTCCTTAGAGTTGTATTCATACTTATGCAAAAACCATTCCGTTCATGTCTTCCCATGTAGTAATAGCGTTTCGTCCAATTCTCATGAACCATCGTAATGTTGAATCCTTAAGTGAAGATGGAAATAATTTTAGCTTTTGAACATCACTTTGATAGTCATATAGTTGCAACAGAACACAGCAAATTTAAATAAAAACATATCAGAGTCTTCAATTGGAAATCCATGAACGAGTAGAAGAGCTAAATGATGAATATACTTCATGGGCGCCTCATTATTAGGAAAACTAATCAAAAACTCAAAAGAGATTGGAGCACTATTAGCTAGAGCTCTGTTTCCATTATTTTTGTTTGATTCGGCTACTCATTCTACCATTCTAGCTTCTGCCCAAGGATTCCAGTACTTATGCTGAGGGTCGTAAGAGGATAAAATTTACGGCACATACTTAGGTCTATCAAACTCATCAAACAACAATTGCTTTGGATCAAACCTCAGAATTACACATTTTAACTTACTTGCACCAAGTGGATCAACTTCTTCCTAACTAACAATATGGGGTTGATCCTTGCTGTTATCAAGTGCATGGCAAGGTGTACTTATTCTAGAAAAGGGAGATGCATTGACTAGTGAATCCAAATCTTCTACTTTGTGCTCCGACACAGATGTTTTCCCTTTAGATAAATCAAAAAGAACTTCCGTAGTCCCAACCACACTCTTAAATAAATCTAGCTTGACTGCTTGCCTTGCTATTGTTCTGCCCAATAAGACTTGCCTTCAATACTCTTGTTAGATTGCCTATTTTTGCTTTCCCTATATCACGGCTAATAAGAGGTTGTGCATCTAAATGACCTAAACTAGATAGCACAAATTAGATTTACACACCCAGGTAAAGCTAGTCATTGCACTGATTTTTAGCCTGACATATTGGTCTTAACTTAGTTCAACTAAGTTGTAAGTCTTCGAAACCATTCCAGGCAATGGCACCAGAATGACTGGACTTCCTTGTTCCTTCCACTTAAGATGTAATTGGCTTAAACAAATTGAAATGAATTTAAATATTTCTTACGAAAAACTCTTAAAAAAGATACAGTCCAACAGAATCCTTTGTCAATCCAGGGGTGTAAACTTGAGATCACGTCATGATAAAAATTTAAGAATGTTGCACAAGAACTATAGGTAGCTGAGATAAATAATACTACGAAGGTAAATCTATGGTAAAGGGAAGATTGATAAGGGTGTTGCACGTAAATCTAGATGGAATTGATTCCTTCTAGTTGGACATCAATCTTTAGGTCTTCCTCTTCATGACAATATATTTCGTCATATTGTTGTAAGAATTGCTGTTGTTGTAAGCCAAGCGTATTCAACATAAAAGTCCTATAATACAATTAAGTGTCTAGCAAATGATCTAGTAGTCAATCAACTTCTTTTGTTACTGCTAAGCTGTCCCAAACAGAATCTGGAGGCACCTGATTTCTTTCTAATTCTTCCTTGACATGCTCATGTATAGATAGGTCCCACACTACTTAAAAGTGTCTTGTGAGATCATATTATTTTTGTTGATTTGTTTGAACTACTTTTTGAATTAGCTGACCCATTTATGTTGCCATTATTTATATATTTTTTATTTATTCTTTAAAAAAATATCTAACAGTGATTCATCATTCATAAAGCCAAACAATCCAAGACCAAGGAATATTAATTTCAATTAAAATTATAATTAAAGTAATTACACAACATAAGAAAGTACAGAAATGATCAAAATTTAATATATAGATAGTGGTCAATACATAATGTTCAGTACATGGAAAACTTGATACTCAATACCCTTACCCTAACATAAGACTTTCCATTTGAATGAAAAGACAAGACACCTACCAAGAAATGAACCTAAAGTTTTTACATCACTACATAATGCAAACAAGGATTAACATAACAATGTTAGCATAAAAAAGTAGATCGGTAGATGTACAAGGCTTTGTTGATGTTAATTGGACCGGATGTATTGATTGCCAAAGTTTTATAAGTAGTTAGGCATTTAAGTTTCTTGGTGGAGGGGTAGTTGGATGAGTAAAGGACATGCATTTATTAGATTATCACTTATTGACACTTAAAGGGAAAGAAATCATGTCAACAAGGAAGTTGTATGGTTACATAGATGTTCAAATATTGGTTTCTTTCATATGGATATGCTATCATAGTCAAAGTGAAAATTGTGGAAAAGAACCGTGCTTATCATGCTTGAACAAAGCATAGTGATGTAGAGTGTCATTTTGTTAAAGACATGGTTGAAGCCAAAAAAGGATTGTCAGATAAGATTGATTCTTTGGAGAATGTTGTTAAATGGTTGACAAAGCTTGTTAGTACTAAGTTTTCTTCATACAAGGAATCAATGGGCATTGTTGCCTTAGTTAATTTATAAATGGAGGCTTCCATGTGCAAAGTATTCAACAACTAAAATTAATCGGATGTGTTGTATACTTCACATGTTTTTCTCCTCTTATAGATTGTACATCTAATCTCAATTAGTGGGATATATGGCATCAACCTAGTTGGTCAATATATGGTCTAGAAATTCCCCATGATTTTTGGGCCCTTGTAGGTGGTTTTATACCTATCATATTGCAATAGTGCATAGTAGTTTCCTCTATTGATGTGCCTATAAATGCTCACACATGGTTTGGATTAAACACTGGTGCGAAATATCTTATTGTATTGTGAATTTAAATATAGTGATTGTCATTTTTGTTGAGTTTTTCCCAAAAGAGTTTCCTAGGGTAAAATTTCTTACCATACTAAGGTGTGTTATTTATTCTTTCTATTATAGTGAAGATTATGTTTTTGATATAGGGAAAAACAGATTTTGAAGGGACCTAGAACCCTTAAACAAAAAAGAGCAAGGCTACAAAAAAGACAGCAAGCAGCTAGTGAAAAAGACTAGCTCCAAAACAAGACTTATTAAGATTTACAATTTACATTTTTCTTGTGGGAGCGGAGAGTCATATTGAAAGATGACCGAGAGGATTTATCTTTTTTGCCCTTAACTATGACCAGCCATCTTCCACATGCGTCGCCTTACTGTGCCACGTCAGCTCGCTACTTTCATGAAGATGAAAGCCAGCAGCCAAAGTATTAGGGGTTACATCTTGATTCCTTTGCATAGATAAAGACTTTTCTGAAGAGCCACTAGAAAGGGAAGCCAAAGCACATTCCCCAAAAATGGCAGCCTTTGAATCAATAGGGGTTGCCTTAGCGACCCCGCCAAAAGAGACGATCAGATGGGGCGTCCCAAGACCCAGAGAATCAGAAGCAGCCACCTCACGAACTTTGGGGGTATCTACTAGATGTTCAGTTTCAGCAACCCCACCAGAAGAGACATCCGAAGGGGATACCTCACGAGCTTGTGATTCTGAGGCAACCACCTCGAAGAAGCTCCTGTGTTGATCAACATTCTTCTCAACCGTATAATGCTGTTGAGAGGCACCTTTCCACCAAGAAGTTGAAGCATTTTTCTCGAAACCACATTGTGTAGTAGCGTGACCTGTTTTAAAACATCTTCTACAGCGGAAGGGAATCCCTTCATAGTCCAAGGATTGATTCCAAGAACCCTTTGAAGTTTTAATCAAGATTTCAGCAGGCAGCCCTTTTGAAACATCCATTTCAACCAAAATTCGGGCAAAGGTGGAATGAAGTATGTCAGAAGTAGCAGCATCTACCAACAAGAAATCGCCTAGGGCATCACCCACCTTTTCCAAAAGGGGGTCAAACCATAAGTGGAGGGGAAGGTAAAGCAGCCGAACCCAAATCGGGATTTTGCTAAAAGTTTTAGAAGCAGGGTTGAAATCAGCATGCCAAGGCTTAATCATCAACAAAAATTTATCCTCCCAGCTAAAAAAATTATCACAAAGAATAATGTTTCTATCCCGAGCATTGTCAAATTTAGCCACAAAAAACCCCTTAGCCATGGGGAAAATGAAAATTTTACCAGAGATTAGAGGCTGCCATTCGTTGGAAATCCAAGAATGCAGCTGTGGGAGATTGGGCCAAAAGCCCTTGAATCGACAAATCACTCCAATCTCGGAGAGCTCAAAAACGTTCTCCACTATTTCCTCTTCTGTCTCCGCCTTCAGCTCCATTGACACAGCATTGGCTACAGGGACAAATCCACTAGACGTAGCCCTCCCCTTCCAGAGCCGCACAGAAGGTTTGGCCGCAGCCAAATGGTCGCCACCCCAGCAACGACCACCACCAGGCCCCAAACCAGAAGCATTTATGGAAAGAACTCCAACGCCATCGTACTGGGATCCATTCCTGCCATAGACACCCTCGCCAAGACCACCCTGCGACTGAGAAACACGGGGTGCCGCCTGCATAGGGTTTCCTAGAGAAGCTCGGGACGCCATGGGCTCTTGTACGCCTATAGTGAAGATTATGTTAGTATAGCTTTGTGTCTCTTTCTGTAGATTTGTCAACATAAATTATTTACAATTGCTTAGCCTAAGACATCAAACTATCCAAAACAGACTCAAACTAAATTGTTAAAGAGTCAGATGAATTTGATTCAAGTTGTAAGAGGAAACATGAATAAATGTTTGACAAAGTAAGTTGCAAACATAGAGGATTATTTTGTAACAAAAGAGAGTTTATAGAGAAACCTGAGAGTTATTGGAACAATAGGTTATAGAGATGACACTAACACAAAAAGTTATAGCAATAATAACATTTAAACAAGCATTATAAAACAAATGGATCATCAAAGAAATTAATCATAATGAAATTCAAAAAAAATGTTTTTGATTAGTGGGAAAACAGGTTTTGAATGGGCCCTGAAACCCTTTACAACAAGAGACATCTTGCTCACAACCAGAGACCAGCAAAAAAGTTGCAAAGAAAGATAAGCTACTGTCAAACAACAGCCAAGCTGTCGCAGACTAAACACAGCCAACAATACATACATTTGAACCCAAACTGCCAACAAAACTCAAAAAACTTGTTATTATGGAAAAGAATCATACATTGCAATGTATTCAATAATGAAATGATACAATTGACAAACTTGAATCTTAAAATTGTGCAAACAATAGTTAATTAGTTGTCTTTAAAATTCAAAATACTGGGCTGAAAACTATATATGATTAGTTTAAACCCACTGTTTGCCAAGGATATTTGAAGAGTTTTGTCACTGTTAGTCATGGAGATAACATGATTATAACATAGGTTATGGCATGATCTTGCAAAGGGATCTTGGCTATCTAAGTAATAAAATCTGATACTACCAAAAAACTATGCAAACAATAACATGGTAAGCTCGAACAAATGTGGAAGAACGTCAAATAATAAAAATAAAGTGCAACCAACTAAATGTACAAAATGGCCATGAGAAAGCAATGTTGGTAACTTGGGAATAATTTGTAAACGTAATGCCTCATCAAACTTCAGTACATGTAAATATTCATATATCCACATTGACGACAATATCAAAAGGTCTGACTTCTTTGAATACAACAACAAAAGTTCCTAGTTCTATGCCTCATGACAATTCTAGATACATTTAGCAAAACACTCGAAGCTCGGTTGCATAGACAAATTTAAACCTCCACAAGGGATCTTGCGAAAAAACAATCTACACGCGATTAAAAACGTGCCAATTTCAACACCCACAAAGGACACCTTGGGTAGACATCTTCAAGTGCAGACCATTTAAGGACGAATATCTATAAGAAATGCATATTATACAATATTGTAACGTATGATTGCTTTAATTTTGCCCAATGAAATTGTAGCTGACCATTTCACACAATTATGTAAACTGATTAGTTCATATATTATGTCAAAAGGCACTTATCCCCAAATTGTCATGTGCCTTTGACATGTATATTTTGTCTGTTTTAAGCCCTTCATCAAATCTGTGTACATGTTTTGGTTCACATGGAGACGACATTGCAAAGACATGCTATCCAGGGATCCACATTGCAAACACATGCTACCGAAGGTTGCCACGTTGCAAAGATGTACTTTTCAAAAGATTGCATTCACGAGAAACGTAATTGTCATACCATGTCTTGTTGTGTTACCTTCATGTATATTTCTGTAAATTTTAAACGATACCCCTGCATCTCATATAGAGTGATATATATATTTTTTAAATTGTCAAAATTAATGAATCAAATTTCTGATTCATACTACATTCTTTGAATTTCTAAGTGCCATAAGAGGTTCAATTGCCTCCTCGCCAATAACAAGAAGCCTATTCTTCTTGCTCCCATTTGACATTTTATTGTCAGAAGCTGCTTTATTTGAAGTCAATTCCTGCAACTGTTGCTGAAGAAGTGTGGACATACCAGCCTGCAAAGACAACACACACTGTTAACATTCATTTATGCGATATTTATGAGCATGAGAAGAAGAAAGGCATTGCTAGGGCATGTAATGATCTGATATCAATGATCAACCACATCTCTATATACAGTCTGAATTCCCAACTTTGAAGGCATGTCTAATCAATAATTGATGTCAAATGTTTGAATCCTGAGAGGGGGAGGGTTGTACACATTAACAATATAAGGTAAATGGAAAGATAATCTTCTCACAGAATGCTTGGATAAGTCTGGTCGATGAAATTGATGTCTCCCTTGGCAATGAACAAAAAATACTACCTTTATCTTTTTACCCTTTTACATACAGGAGAGGAGAAGAGAAATTACCCCTGTGACAAACCGACGGGATAATGACTTTGGTTGGAGTGGGCATGTTAGAAGTTGATCTAACTCCTGAAGTATAACCATTAATTCATAGTTAGATAAAAGTAAAACTTTCTGCTAAATAAAAAATAGACAAGTATTAACTTTGATGAAATGATGGAAAGAATGTCCAAATAGAACAGCTCTCAGCTTACCTTTTGTAGTTGCTTTGCTTGAAATAACTCGGCCTTTGTAGACTTGGAAGTCCTAGGTTCTTCCTTGTCTCTCTCATTATTCTCTACGTCTATCTCTAAGGCTTCAGCATTTCGGGTATACCAATTGTTTTGTGCTTTGCTCTGGTATAAGAGACAAATGAAGAGCATTTTTATTTATATTGCTTACTTCCAATAGTAACTCAAACATAAAAGTAACAAGAAAGCCAAATTCAGGTAGCATTTAAGAAACAGCTCATCTACATGAGACTAAAATGTTGCCACGAATTGAATTTTTTAAATCACATGATGAAAAAACACATGACAAGACATTCCTTCAACTAGATTTACCACAACATTCTATCTTTGAAAAGATCAACTATTATTATAGGTGAGGAGGGAGAAACTTCAGCACCTTCTTCTTTTGTTAGGAGATCTCGATGTTTTGAACAAACATCAAGAGATGCTCAGGAGCATGTTGAGGCTCCTACGAGCACCTTAAAGGAGAATAGGCCTCCAAAGAAGTTTCCTAACTACATAACATTGATGAGTAACATCATTCAGTATTCCAACCTCCACGAAGCAGTGGATCAGCAATTAGCTAATATTCTGACCAATCCCTTAGCAAAAAGGGAAGTTTGAAGCATGCAGGGACAAACTCAGATTGGTGCAGAATTCCTCCTTCGCTAAAAGAGAGTGCTGATTTTTTAGCTTAGTTCGAGTTATTTATATTTTGTAATTCACTTGAATGATTAAAGTGAAAGTCTTTTATTTAGTCAAATAAGTCTAATAAAGTGTAAATGATAATGAATTAGACTTATCTTCCAGGTCATCTCCTATACGAGATAAGATTTTTATTTTGGAAGATTAAATATTTTAGCTGAATAGTATAAAAATAGATGCAAGATAGAAGTTCAATAACTCAGAGCAATGTAATATTTCCATGCAACTGAAGGACTAGTTGTAGAGGTTGCTTGTAAGCTTTCAAAGGAATGCTTAGTAGATTACAGGTGTAAAATAGTTGTGTCTCATGTGCATCGTTTTTGCTGTTCTAATTTCAATATTTTGTGTCTAATTCAATGTTATTTCAGCATTAGGCAATCATACATCACGATTGAAATTTTTAACAACTATCTCTTATTTTCATTAGCTTAGGAGTAGAGTTAGGCCCCACCATTCTTGTATGATCCAATAATGCAATTCACAAAGTATCCTATGCTGTCCTAAAACTAATAAATTCTCTAAGGGTCATACAAGTCTGTTGTCTTTCTTGCATATGTGTATGTGTAGTTATGTGGATTCACTTACTAGGGAATAGTGATGCTGTTAATGCTGTTATATTCGGCTGCATATGCAAGAAAGTTCTCATCTGCTCATTTGGAGGTCTTGGTGGTCTAGTTGAAGCCAGCATGTAATGTCCCCTTTTTGGGATTAACCTAAATCTATGTACTGAATAGATTTTTGTCCTTCTCTCTCCTAACCCCAGCGAAGGATGGTAGAATTACTGTGCCAAGGGCGCATGAACAGTCTCCAAGTAGACTCCCTCAAGGTTTCCTACCCATCTTGGGACCATCCATCAAGTGATCGAATTACCCGTCTCTCCCTTCACAAACTCCCTATCCTTAATCGGGTATTAGCGAAGGTGAGTATGCTCAAAAATCCATTCTTATATTAAAGAATCATAATTGCTTATAAGGTTCAATAATTGCTGCAAGCATCATTATTGGGTAATCGTAAATCATGTATACATATATGTATATATATTTATATATTCTATTCAACATATAATTATCATTCCTATAATTAGTATAAAATGTGTTCACTCCTGAACAGCATTAGTAAGAACATCAACAACATTACTGTATATTACAAATATGCATCCTAACATATCTTATTTATGACATTACCATAATGATAATATTATGCATATAATATTCTCTTACTCCTAATAATGGAATGATGTTATCCTCAAGATATTCTAAATAACATCATGCATCTAATCTTATCTTATTCCTAATAAGAAGTAACACATCATACAGATATCCCAAATAATGCTCTAATATTATCTCCTTCACAATAAAGAGTAACATTACCGTAATCTCTGGTTTTCCAATATTATCCGATGCTCTTTAACACTTCTGAGTTTTCTCCGTATTCTCTTGATACCCAATGCTTTCTGTTTTTCCTTCCACCGCGGTTCATATACTTGTGTAATACTAATGATGTGATTGACATATATATAGATCTATTGAAGACTATGCATATTTAGATATATATATATTTATAACTCTATATTTATTCTTTACTTAAACAATCAATGATTAAATAAATTTAATAACACTTACCTTATCTGCTGTACCTTTAATTTACCTTGGTTGCTTATATCCTTTATTTATTTATGCTTGTTGTTCTGTTGGTAACTGCAGAACTGATTGATTGTTTTAGACTGCTGGATGTTCAAACTTTATGCTGATTGATCCCTTCAAATCCCAATCTGATTATCTATTTCCCTTGTTGCTGAATGTTCAATAGATATATCCCTCATTGATGCTTTTATTACTATCTCTCCTTGTACTCCATACTTCCCCCTTCTTCATTCCTCCCTTGCCATTTTTATATCTTCATTGGCTCAAGAGTTGTATCGCTATATAGTAGCCATTCAATCAGGAACATGACTCTTGACCCATCGTGACTATTAGTCATTATTCCCTTTAGTTAACTTAAGGTATAATTAATGTTTACCCCTCATTAAGTCGTCGGTCCTCCTATAGAAGATTTTGCTGCATTTGTAAGTGGTCTAGTTGACAAGAAAGAGTGATATCTTTTTCTGGCAATTTAAACCAAACATAATCTCCGGAGAACAGATTGCTATTATAGCGTTGTAATTATTTTTCAACCTGTGATCTGGAGCATTCAACATTAATCATATTAGAAGTGTGGACACGATACACTAAAGGTGGTATTCGAAGTGCCCAGATATTTCGATGCCTTGAGACCACCCACAATAAAGATATCCAAGGCTGCTGAAGAAATCATAAAAGGTTTATGAAAGAAGAATAAGTTACGGTATCCAACTCACCTCACTACCGCATGGGAATATCGTATGTTAAGCCATCCTTTGGAGTCTAAAGGAATTGTCATCTGAAGATTGTGAATGTGTAATTCACTAAGGCAAAGCAATATGGTCTCGTAGCCAATTCATATCGACAGCTATAACTTTGGATATAGTCATTGCCGGATGAAAGGAAGGACAAACTGAGACTTTAGAGAATCGTGGAATAGTCTTGGCCAATTCCATATCACATCTTGTTAGAGTCCCAAAGCTTCAAGGTTATACAATGAGTTTTAAGGCTAGCATTGTAATTGTAATTTTATATATTTTTAATATCTATTATAGTGTAATTATTATAATATTTAAATTATAATATTTATAATACAATATATAATAATTATAATTATAATATTATCTCCCAATAATTATAATTATAACAATATTCAAATTGTAAATATATATATATATATATATATTCATTTCCTTTTGTATTTACCTTTTTAGGGTTCCAAATCCGGGGACATGACACGGCACTGACATGAAAGAGACATTCCAGAGTTCATAATGCACCCAGTATGGTTATTAAGACCTTGAGTTAATTCCTTCATTCCTCTTTAATTGTCCTATCTTAAAGAACTCAAGGAACACCCCCTTGGCCTAGCAGAGCCTAAAGCAGAAGTAATTACCTATCCTTTGGCCATTGGTGCCCCTGCCCAATCATAAGTTGCAAGCTGTCCACCTTAAGTTGGCATCCCTGGCACTTAGGTACAGTCTGTCTTTAGGGAATTGAGGTTTCACAACTTTTAAGCCAACAAGGCCTATAACTCATACGTGGTAATTAGGGTTAGTGCTTTTGCACATGTTGCAGATATTTTTGGGATTTGCAGTTAATGTTTGTGTTGGATTTGCTTCCACAAGTAATGTGTCTCAAGCATAAGGCCCCACTTGGAAGTTCAACAGCTTAAAGCATAAAAGTATACCGTTGTTTCATCTTATGCTGATTGGTTTACAGAATTCAAGCAGTGCAGAACTATTAGTTCAAAAAGATTCTTTCAGCACTTCCACGAACTTGTACTTATAACGTTCACATGCTTCCAACTATTAATGATATTGGCTTGAGCATTCAATGAAACTAACATAGCTTCAGATACAATTTCAATTTTAATTTCTACATCAAATTTACCTTTGGTGAAAACTAGCTCATGTAAGAACAATCACAAAAAATATCCATATATTTGATGCGTGAGAAGGAAAATTCAACCCACAGACTGCTTTTGAGATCATTGGAATGCTCAATCTGAGCAATGCTAGGCTATGAACTTTCAAAAGAGATAAGAACTCAACTATTACCTGAGAATGCTTACGCAAAATGCGATCTATTTGCCGTGCAATAGACAAGCGCTTTTCAACTTCTGGCATGTATAAGCTATTTACAGGAAACTCTTGAAGCCCATCCTAGAAGGTGCAAAAAACATAAGTTAATATAAAAATCCTACAAGTAATTCATAAACAAAGATTTACTTTTAAAGCAATACAGTTAACAGAAGCAAATTTGTTTCTCAAAACATCTGTACAGTTAACAACCATAAGTTGCATTAGTACCCATTAAAGATATACCAAACACAAAAGATAATCATAAAATAATTCAAGGAATTTGAAGATTTTGCAGCTGTGTGTAAAAGGCCTTTGTAGTTTTACATGCAGGAAAAAAAAGGCTATGCCTCCACAAATAATGTTGTCTAATAATACCAAAAGGAATCAAATTTACTTACTGGATAATGAGCATGTTTGTGTGTGTTCAATGAGTATCACAAATAGGTGTATGCCCAATCCTAATACACAACTATGCGCATAAAATATGCATGCATTCCACTTAGACAAATCAAACATATGAAAAATGAGAACACCCTAAGTTTCACAATGGATGCCTTTACATGCAATGGGAGACCCATAATAGTCATAAATTGGACAGGCGCTAGTGATGGCTTTAACTTCAACTAATTGCATCTTTAACAATATGATTCCTATTTTTTAATCCACCCATATTTTTTGCACCCCTTATTCTAATTTTATATTTTGCAAAAGCTTTTGGATCTGCATTTGATTATCCTTTTTTTTTCGTATGGCTGCTACAATTTTTTTCCTAGATTGCATTCTTGTGTGATGTCCTCCCTACTTTGAGACAGAGTGTCATGTCCCCTATTCAGCGAGGCCCTAATTTTGAAATTTGGCGGGAGAACAATGTTTTTCAACACTAAAGTGAATTTAAAATATTTAAAATTAAATTAAATAATACACTAATAATAATTTTTAAATAATAATAAATATTTTAACTCTTGTTCTGGCCGACCCAATTGAGAAGGCGTGTTTGATGGTATTTATGTTGGAAGTTTGGTTTGGATTTAGTATCATGGATGGACAAATTGGTCTGTGGTAAGCTGGAGACGAAAACCTCTGCTAACCACACCTTGGTGAGACGAAACCCTCATCAGGCATCCATGAATGTTGTTTGCCTTTCGCCCATCTTCACACTTGCTGATTCATATTTACCATTCCAGGTTGGAGCAATATAATCAGGCGACCTCTAGAGTAATTGGTGGAGCCTTTGGCTCTCGCCTTACTCAGGAGCTGGCACGAATTTACACAAATCGCGAGCAGTAAGACAACGATAAGAGCAGTGATCCTACCGCGCGGGTCTGGTAGACAGGGACACGAGGGAGATATCAGTTGATTGGGCACCACTGTAAGGGCGCCAGTTGTCCCTCAAAATCGTCATTTACTGGCGCACGGTACCTACCCAGTGGAATTGCTAAAGCAGCGAGATTCTGTAGCCAGCAGGCTCGGTGTGAAATTGGGGTTTGGAATTCATCAGCACATCTCTATGTCAAGCATCCCAAGTTTGGATCAACAACACTTGTTGACTATTTAAAATTCTGATAATATAATTTTGCTGTGTCTGCTTGTATATTGTCAGGCTCCTCATTGGGAATCGCCTATGTAAATCCTGCAACTAATAACTTCAGATCTGAGTACTTATCTACTGGGTGCAATTATTCACTACTGAGCCTATTATTTTGCAATTATTTTGTCATACATTGTGGCTGGCGTAAGAACTGCAAATTGTGTTTGTCAAACTGTGATCTATTCCTAATCAGATCTGAGTGTCATTTAATGTTATTGTTGGAGAGTTTCCTGTTTGGCATCTTTCAGTGGTATCATGAGCGACAGGGATCTGAGGTATCATCATAGGGAAAAGAAGAAGGCTACCATGGGTGACAAAGAAGACGAAGGTCAGCAGTTTGTCAAGGAATCCAAGAATTCCAAACCAACATGAGGGAAACTATGGTGGAAATGGTCCAGCTGTCGAGAGGTTTGAACCAGCAATTGAGTGTTGGTAGGGCTATGCCAAATGGAGCTGAGGGCAGCAGCTCAGGTGTAGTGAAACCAGCAGTCTCTGCAATGACATTCAAAGCAAAATTCTTGGAAAAAGAGGCAGAAAACGAATCAGAAGTGCCACCTAAGCAAGAGGATGAGATTGCTAGACTACACAATGAATATCATGCTCTAAGTGTCGCCATTCACGGAGATCTGACTTTCACAAAGTTTCACGACATGAAGACAAGGAGTGGGCATAGACGGAGAAGGTATGAAGATAGGAAAGATATCCAACATCACTTGGGTAAGATCACCATTCCAATTTTTGATGGATCGGGGAGTTCCTCAGCAAGGGCTTGGTTGCAGAAATTAGACACATACTTTTCCTTGAATCCAACAAATTTGCCACCTTGCATCTTGAGGGTTTGGCCCATGAATGGAGGTATCATGGTGAAATATTCCGAGCCAATTTTTTTTAATTTTTTTGAAATGCGATTACAAACAACATGCACCCGTTAGGGTTAGCAAATAACTAAACAATGCAGAATTCAACTCTAACCAAGGATGTACACCAGGGTCCCGAGATGGGCAAGGTGTTAGCATGTGGTCAGAGGATCTCGATGCAATGCACAAACTAAAATAACCCTAACCAAGAATGCGCCAGATGACGGCGTGCATATGGTCAGAGGATCCCTATCAATTACAATGCTGAAAGTAACTCAACACCAAGTATGTGCTACCCAATCCAGAATGGAAATGAGGCGACCATATGGTGGAGATATTAAAACTACAATGCAATTCAAAGTAAATAGGCGGCAAGCCAGCCTCTTCCACTTATTCAGTGGGCATTACAAAATAGGAAGAGCAAGATTAAGAGAAATGCTGACAGTACTACTGTTCAGCTTACAATGGAATGTAGAATGCCTGCAAGATCAAGGATTAGAGCTCTTTAAATTATTGCAATAGTAAATGTGTCTTCCATAATGCCTATTATGACTTCCCAACACCAACCCAAATCAAATGACAGCCTAAATGCAAACTGATATGACTGATCAGCAACATGAATAACAGAACCAGCAACACAGATCCCTATCAAAATGCTCATAACTCTCTCATTTCTCACCCAAATGACCTCAAATCTGTTGCAATGACTTTCTATGAATGAGGCGACCAAGATGCAATCATGAAACTACACTTAAAACCTTGTAATTTTTAAAACACGCTTCCCAATGCACTGAGAAGGGGCGGCCAAGCTAGAAGGGGCGATTTTGAGTTATAAAATTGAAGACTTCATCAAAAAATCTCAAACTTCTCTGAGAGGGGCGCCCTTGTCTAGCAAATGCATGGGTAAACTACCCAGAACCAGAATAAAATCACACAAAGACTTATGAAACAAAACTTCAATCTGCAACACAAACCAGCAACTCCAGATTTTTGATTAATTTGCAAATACTGAATTACAACTGCATAAACAACACTACAATGCAAAATCTCACTACCAAATTCACTCACTAATCAGCAAACCTCTCCACTAGGTGCTATCTCTCAAGCACGAAGTCGAGCCAATGCTAGGAGGCCTTCATTCCTCGAAGCGATCCAGCACCATTTCGGCAACATAACATTACTCAAGATATCAGATACCCAAATGAAGACCCTAGACCTCCTTTTATAATTATGTGAGAACCCATCCAGAAGCTTCTAGAAACCCTAATTTCAAATTTTGAATTCAACCTTTTCCCTCCAAGAGAAGGCGTCCCACTTTTCCAAGCAATATTTGACTTTGATTTTAAATTAATCTCCTCTTCAAGGATGGCGTCCAACTCAACATGGAATAGACCTTTGAATAATAACAAATTTCCTCAATGAAGCGCCCACCCATGAAAAACACCTTTTAAGAACAACTTGAAGTGATGTAGCTAGGCCGAGGGGCGAGGGGGGAAGGGCGAGGGGGGAAGGGGGAGGGGGTGGTCAACATTAAAATATAACATTAACATAGCATTATTTAAATAAAATGAACTTATCTCTCCAAAAATGCACCCCAAGGCTAGAATTGATCAAACCAACTGAACTGACTGAAGATGAGCGCCAACCATGCCAAAACCAACAGGACCACTGCCAGAAATAGAATTTACTAAAAATAGTAAATTCCTGAAGGTGCCTGGAATGCCAAGAAAATCATATCACCGCGAAGCTCTCTGAAAACCCAGAAAGAATCCGCAAATCAAACACCAATTCACGAGCAACAACAACCTCCAAACATGAAACCCTAATTTCACCCTCTGAGTAGCCTACGGGTCTCCAGAATAGGCCAACAGTCAACAGAAAAGATCATGCTCGAGAAGGGGACATTACACATGGTATGGTGACACAAGGGCATGACTCCATCACAACATTGAAGGATTTCAGTCAGAGATTGACAGAGAGGTTTGATAGGAAAGATCCAAAAATCCATTTCCAGGAATTAGCACAACTGAGGCAAGAAGGTAAAGTGGAGAATTATGTTGCTGAGTTTGAGAGACTTGCAGTGATGGTTCCAAATGTGACGGAAAGGAGACTCATAGTCCTTTTTGTTCAAGGCCTATCTGAACCCCTCAAGGGATTGGTGAGGGAATTTTCCCCTAACTCGCTACAAGATGCCATTACGAGAGCCTTAAACTTGGAAGATTCAATAGATAAGGACAAATCATAATCCAACAAGGCACCTCCTATTGTGCCCAAGAAGTTTCCTCAAAAAGACATTCTTCCACTAAGGACGGTACCACCCAAGCCCAGCCAATCGGGCACACCTAAGAATGAGCTCCGAAGGAGAAAGTTATGTTTCTCCATGTAGGGAGCCATGGCAGCCAGTCATCATTGTTTGGGGAAGGGCCATATACACTACATTGAGGTAGTTTCAGATGAGGATTTTAAGGATGAAATCGCTGATCCAGAGTTGGTTGTGATTGAGGATGAGCACAAAACTAAAGAGGATGGGCATCCAGGGGGAACACTTGCAACACTATCAGGGGCACCAAGGTATTATTCATTTCGGGTTAAAGGAGTTTTAGAGGGGCAGCGAGTGAGTATTTTGATTGACAGTGGGGCTACCCACAATTTTATTGATGAGAGGATGGTGGCTAAGATGGGATTCAAGACTGAAGATTTTGAAGGATTTAATGTCACCATGGCTAATGGCTACACTCCACCTTGCAATCGAAGGATTCAGCAGTTGAATTTGACTCTTGGCGGTCATAATATGAGGGATGATTTCTATGTGATTGGCATAGGTGACAGAGAGGTGGTCCTAGGACTGCAATGGCTACACTCACTTGGAGAGTACACACAGAATTATCAAAATATGGAGCTGAAGTTCAAATCTAATGGGAAGGAGATAGTCCTTCGTGGCCTTTCTAATGGAGGTCCCATGGTGGTGTCAACCAAGTGTATGGAGAGGGCTTTGCATAGAGATCAAGTTGTTTGGGCAGCTGAATGTTTGATTACGAATACAAGGCCTTCCAAGGAAGGGAAAACTTTTAATGTTGACATTCAACCCATCTTGGAGAATCATAGTAAGGTCTTTGATGATATACCTCATGGTTTAACTCCGAAGAGGGGTTTCCAGCATGTAATTAAGCTTGAAGAGGGAGCAAAACTAGTCATCACTACCCCATACCATCATCCACGGGCATATAAGGAAGAGATTGAGAAGACAATTAAGGAGCTACTAGACATGGGGCATATATGTCCAAGTTCCAGCCCCTTTGCGTCTTCATTGGTGCTGGTCAAGATAAAAGATGGGACATTAAGGATGTGTATAGACTATAGATCATTCAACAAGAAGACGATCAAGAACTGCTACCCAATTCCCAGGATCGATGAATTGTTAGATGAGCTCCAAGGCACAGTATGCTTCTCCAAAATTGATTTGCATTCGGGGTATCACCAAATAAGGATGAGAGAGGAGGATGTGCACAAGACAGCTTTTAGGTGCCATTACGAACATTATGAGTTTTTGGTCATGCCTTTTGGATTGACCAATGCCCCTGCCACCTACCAGTCATGCATGAATCAGGTAATCATTGTTCAATTGATTATATCTTGATCTACAGTAGGACATGGAGGATCATTTGAAGCATATAGATGAGGTACTTAGCATTCTTGAGCAGCATTCATTCTATGCTAAGGTATCCAAATGTGAATTTGGGATGACTGAAATTCTATACTTGGGGCATAAGATTAGTGCTCAAGGGGTGAGTGTTGATGAAGAGAAGATCAAGGCGATCCAGGATTGGCCTAAACCAAGGACCTTGTCACAATTGAAAGGATTTGTGGGCTTATGTAGCTACTATAGGAGGTTTGTGAAAGGGTTTTCACAACTTGCAGCTCCATTGACCAATTTGACGAAAAAGGGGGCATTCTCATGGAGCCCTATAGTGCAGCAAGCTTTTGATAAGCTTAAGGAGGTAATGAGTTCAAGCCTCGTTTTGGCTTTAACAAATTTCTCACTTCCTTTTGTTCTTGAGTGTGATGCTTCAGGAGAGGGTATTGGGGCAATTTTGATGCAAAATAGACATCCTATAGCATATGAGAGTAGGAAGCTCAAGGATTCAAAGAGGGGCTTCTCTATTTATAACAAGGAGATGCTAGCTATCATGCATGCACTTGCCAAATTCAGACAATACTTGGTGTGTGGCAGGTTTGTAGTCAAAACAGATCATAACAACCTCAAATTCTTCCTCAATCAACGTGACTTGAATGATAGGCAGCAAAAATGGGTAAGCAAACTTCAAGCCTATGATTTTGATATTGAGTATGTGAAGGGAAAAAACAATGTGGTGGCTGATGCACTCTCTAGGAAGCCTTATTTTTGTTCTATTTTTGATATATTTGTTGATTGGAAGGCTGCCATAATGGTTGAATATGCCAAGGATTCCTTTGCTACTGATATTTTAGATGGGAAGTTGATGATAGATACAAGGTGGTTGAAGACCTCATACTTTACAAAGATCGTGTGTATCTTGTGCCAAAATCTAGGGTAAAAGAGCAGATTATGAGTGTGTCATGACACACCTCTTGCTGGTCACCCGGGTTTCTACAAGACATACAAGCAAGTAAGAGATTGTTTTTCATGGAAGTGACTAAAGAATGATGTATTATAGCATGTTAGGAAGTGTTTGGTGTGCCAACAAAATAAAACCAAGCATGTCTTTCCAACTGGTTTGTTGCAGCCCTTACCCATCCTAAATCAAAAATGGGAAAACATTTCCATAGATTTCATTACGAGGCCTAAGGTGCAAGGTAAGGACTATATTTATGTGGTGATTGATATTTAGAGAGATACTTAAGCTTCATGGGCTGCCCAAGAACATTGTGAGTGACAAGGACAGCAGGTTTATCAACTTGTTTTGGCAAGAGCTCTTTCGATTGACTCACACATAATTGACTCCAAGCACTAGCTACCATCCACAAACAGATGGGCAAATTGAAATTGTGAATAAGTGAATTGAAGGCAACCTAAGGAATTATGTTACAAGGCAGCAAACAGCATGGATTAAGTGGTTACATTTGGGGGAGTTTCGCTACAACACCACGCATCACATGTCTATAGGTATGTCACCTCTATGGTTATGATGCTACTTCATTGATGGATTTGATCCTTACCAATAGTAGGGTCCCTAGAGCAAGGGATGTGATGCAACAAAGTATGGATATCATGAATGCTTTCAAGGAGAGTTTATAGTGTGCTCAAAACCAGCAAAAGATGTATGCAGATCAGCACAAAACAGAGAGAGTTTTTGAGGTTGGCGATATGGTTTATTTGAGGTTACAACCATATAGGTAGTCTACCCTCAAGGGGAATGATGCAGCAAAGCTGAAACCAAGGTTTTATGAACCTTATCAGATTGTAAGGATGATCGAGAGGTTGCATACGAACTGGAGTTGCCATAGGACAGCAGAATTCACAACATCTTCCATGTGTCAAACCTCAAAGGAGCACTTGGACAGGAGGTCACACCTTTAGTAGAGCTGCCCCCCTCTTGATGATGAAGGCAAATTGATACTCAAAACCGAAATAGTTTTGGATGTGAGGGAGAAAAGGCTAAGGAGCAAGGTAATTCTGAAATACTTGGTTAAATGGAATAATCTACCTGTTGAAGATGCCACAAGGAAAAGAGTGGAGATCTTCGAGCACCCAAATCTAAGGTTGCTTGAGGGCAAGCAACATCTGGGTGGGGAGGATTTTCATGTCCCTGATTTAGCGAGGCCATAATTTTGAAATTTGGCAGGAGAACAGTGTTTTTTAACACTAAAGTGAATTTAAAATATTTAAAATTAAATTAAATAATACAATAATAATAATTTTTAAATAATAATAAATATTTTAACTCTTGTTCTGGCCGACCCAATTGGGAAGGCGTGTTTGATGGTATTTATGTTGGAAGTTTGGTTTGGATTTAGTATCATGGATGGACAAATTGGTCTATGTTAAGCTAGAGACGAAAACCTCTGCTACCCACGCCTTGGTGAGACGAAACCCTCATCAAGCATCCATGAATTGTGTTTGAGCTTCACACTTGCTGATTCATATTTACCCACAGTAACAGGACTTGGCAAGTCCCGAGCCGAGCACCCCTAGCCGAGCACTCCTAGCCGAGTCCTGGGAACCCAGACTCAGACGCGACCGAGTCCAGTCGCGTTCAGGAGAGTCCCGAGCCCTGGATGCAACCAGCGGCAGCAAGTGAAAAAACCAATAAAAAAAATAAAATTAAAGTTTTAAGTTTTTTTTTTTTTGTCTTATATTATCTCCCCAACCCTAAAAGCAACCTCATTTCATTCATTTGGCAAAATAGGAGGAGAAGAGAGGGCAACCAGCAAGTTGTTGAAGACAAATTCAGGTCATATATTATTTGGGAAGCTTCATACTAGCAAGGAGGTGCATTGAGAGCTCATTACCTGTGATTGGGAGGAGTTTGCATTGCATTCCAAGCCAAATCTAAGAGGTAAGTTTGATTTTAATTGGTTTTTTTTGTGTTTTTTTAACAAATAATTCATTGTAATTTGTAAAATCATTGTTTTTTTTAGTTTGCATTTTTTTTTACAAACCCTACTTGCAACTTAAATAATCTTAGAAACCCTACTTGTTATTGCAGCCATATTCATTTGCAAATCAAACCATATTATTATTTTCACAATGTCTCAAACCCCAAGTAGAAAAGACCCTGCTTGGAAACATGTTGAAATCTTTCCCGAAATGAAAAAAGAAGAAGCAAAATGTAAATACTGCAAAACAATATATCATGGAGGCATAAATAGATTAAAATACCATATTGCACGCATACCCATCCACGATGCAGTGGGCTGCACTATAGCACCTCCTGAGGTTGTTCGTGAAGTGCAGGTGCAATTAGAAACTTTTGAAATGCAAAAAGAAATGAAAAAGAGACAGAGGTAGGAGTTGGCGAGTGTTGGAGTTGGACAGAGACTTGGTGTTGTTGGAGATGCTTCTTCCATGCTCCATACCGTCTTAGTGCTAGTGCTTGTGCTAGTGCTTCTGCTTCTGCACCAGCTATCCCTATGCGTACTCCTAGTGCTAGTGGCGTTGCTACTGCTAGTGGTAGTGGCAGTATTAGCATTGGCCCTAGAGTTCGTAAATCTAGGGTGAACTCATATTTTGTACCACGCACTACTCCTGGTTCCCAACCGTCGCTTGAGAGCATGGGTTGGAACAAGGACGCACATGATGCAGCAAAAAAGACAATTGCAGACTTTTGGTACTACTACACCATTCCCTTCCATGTAGCCAGGTAATTCTTTTTCGTTTAATTGTTTTAAAATTTATATTTAAATTTTATTATTTTAGAATCTTGATGTATCTCATTATCGAATTCAAATTTAAAAGTTAAAAACTTAAAACTTTTCATTTTACAATACTTATGTAAGTAACTTATTAATTTGTTTATGACATGTTTTAGGTCACCTTTTTGGCAAAACATGGTTGATGCCATAACCATATGTGGGGCGGGGTTCAAAGCCCCTAGTGAAGATGAATTAAAGGGCCCACTTTTGACTCAAAAGGTGGCAGATGTGAAAGCACAATTAGAGGAGCAACACGTGCAGTGGAGGAGGATTGGTTGCACCATCATGACTGATGGTTGGACCGATAGGAGAAATAGGACGCTGCTTAATTTCCTAGTTTCCTCCGGAGGTAATTGTACTTCTCTCAATGCATTGAAATTTGAATTTGATTTAGTGATTAATAATTTAATATGGCTGATTTATGTTTTTTAATTTATTGAATAATTGGTTTTGCTTATTTTTTCAGGTGACACCGTCTTCATGAAGTCCATTGATGCTTTTGCCCAATTCAAAAATGCCACATACATGTGTGAGGCTATAGAGGAGGTGATAGTTGATGTGGGGGAAGAGAATGTAGTGCAAGTGGTGACAGATAATGCAGCAAATTATGTTGTTGCTGGTAGATTATGGAGAGGCACCCTACTATATTTTGGACTCCATGTGCCACCCATTGCATTGACCTCATGATGGAGGATCTTGGCAAGCTCCCATGGATCAAAACATGTGTGGATGCAGCAAAAAACATTGCAAATTTGTATACAATCACACATGGGTGCTTAACCTTATGAGGCAATACACGGGTTGAGGGAGTTGTCTCGTCCTGGCATCACTAGGTTTGCAACAAATTTTATCATGTTGCAATCCTTGATTCGGTCAAAGGCAGCTTTAAAGCGCATGTTTACTAGTGAGAGTGGTCTTCCTCATCCTTTTCTACAAGCACTGCGAGATTGTTGTGGCTGATTGCATTTTTGATGAGCAAGGGTTTTGGACACCCGGGCGAGATTGTGAAGGTAAAATTTAATTCTTTATTATGTTTTAATTTTTAATCATATCTTACTTTTATTTGTTTATTTTCGTTCACACTTATTTGTGAAACATGTTTGCACTTTGCAGTTTATTGAGCCCTTGCTAGTTCTCCTACGAGTTGCAGATGGGGAGAAGCCCGCAATGGGCTACATATATGAGGGCATGGATAGGGCCAAAGAGGCCATTAGATCAATCTATGGTGGAGTTGAGGAGAAGTATCGTCCCATTTGGGATATCATTAATAGGAGATGGCAAAACCAACTTCATAGGCCCATCCATGCAACCGCATGTTTCCTAAATCCGGCCTTCCAATTCCGCCGTGATTTCCATGCAGATAGAGAAATTCTTAGTGGGCTCTACTCGATGATAGAGCAGATGTTGCCCGCTGTTACTACATAGATAGTGCACGAGATAGATGCCTTCACTAAGGCACAAGGAGACTTCTTTGCATGTCAAATGTGCAAAGATAGTCGGACAACATTACTGCCAGGCAAAAATATATTTAAGGGCATAATTTTCATCTTTTTATATTATAATTTATTATTAAATGTTGAACTTGAAATGAGATTGATTTTGTTTCTTTTTCTCATCTCAGATAAGATGGTGGGTGATGTTTGGTTCTGATACACTGAACCTGCAAAATATTGCCATTCGTATATTGAGCCAGCCATGCAATTCATCTAGTTGTGAGCGCAATTGGAGTATGTTTGAGCACATACACTCCAAGAAGCGCAATTGGAGTATGTTTGAGCACATACACTCCAAGAAGTACAATAGATTGACAGTGGAGAGGATGAATGACTTGGTATATGTTCATTACAACCTTCGGCTCAGATATAGGAAGCTTTTTGACCACGACAAAACCCCGATCAGTCTAGAGGAGGTTGATCCACAGTCTGAGTGGATCACTAAGGCTACAGATGCAGTCTTTAGTGACGAGGACCTTGATTGGGTGGACCAAACAGAGAGAGAGGTTGAGGTTGTAGCCATGGCTGAGGAGGAGGCCAGAGCACGAGGAGACATAGCTACTGTTGGTGAGAGTGGCATGGAGAGTCAGACATAGGCAGAGACTATGGCTGCAGCTGCAACATCATCTAGGACCCTTAGACGCCTTTGTAGGAAGGATGTTAGCTCCACTATGCCATAGAGTCATAGACTTATAGCTATTGTTTTGATATTTCATATTTGTATGGAACATTTGATGTCATGGATTTCATATTCCATGAGTTTTGTATACATTTGACTAATTTTATATATCTAAGTATGCTATTTCCTTTAGCGGCGCAACTACAATTTGTGTACTTTATACTTATGTGATCGTTGTATACTTGTGCATGCGATCAAATTTGCTTTTATTTGTGTTGTATTCAATAAAGGGTGCTTGAAACAAGTTTTAAATCCTTAAAAATCTCTAAATTTCTAGGGTTTTTTCAACTTTTTTTCATTTTGCCAAGTCTGCGCCGAGTCTGAGTCCTGAGTCCCCGAGTCGAGTCACCCTCACCAAATCTGAGCCGAGTCCGAGTCTCATAACTATGTATTAACCATTCCAGGTTGGAGCGATATAATCAAGAGATCTCAAGAAGGCAACCTCTAGAGTAAGTGGCGGAGCCTTTGGCTCTCGCCTTATTCAAGAGCTGGCATGAACTTACACAAATCGTGAGCAGTAAGACAGCGATAAGAGCAGTGATCGATCCTACCATGCGAGTCTGGCAGGCAGGGATGCGAGGGAGATATCAGTTGATTGGGTGCTAGTTGTCCCTCAAAATCGTCATTTACTGGCACACAATACCTACCCACTGGAATAGCTGAAGCAGCGAGATTCTGTAACCAGCAGGCTCGGCGTGAAATTGGGATTTGGAATTCATCAGCGCATCTCTGTGTCAAGCATCCCGGGTTTGGATCAATAACACTTGTTGACTATTGAAAATTCTGATATTATAATTTTGCTGGGTCTGCTTGTATAATGTCAGGCTCCTCATTGTGAATCACTTATGTAAATCCTCCAACTAATGACTTCAGATCTGAGTACTTATCTACTGGGTGCTATTATTCACTACTGAACCTATTATTTTGCAATTATGTTGTCATACATTTTGGCTGTGTAAGAACTGCAAATTGTGTTTGTCAAACTGTGTTTTATTCCTAATCAGATCTGAGTGTCATTTAATATTATTGTTGGAGAGTTTCCTGTTTGGCATCTTTCTTAGAGGAAATACATGTGTCCAATACTCCAATTACAAGCAATTAATCACAATAATGTATAAGGCTGTTTAATCATAAATTACGATGTCATGGCCATAAGAATAAGGAGTAAACCATCATTAATGATATATATTTTAGAGCCATGGATAGGATAATTATTTGTTAGAAATAGGGTAATTCATTGCAGAGAAAACCAGTACATCTATGACAAATGAGTAACGATTGATCTATGACAAATCTTGTTATGGATAAACTATCAGAGACTTAATAATTTGCACAAATGTTTTACCAGTCTTAAAGTGCCTTTCAAGTTACTTTACAATAAAATTTCTGTTCAGTTTAATTTATTTGGTATAAATCACTTTTTTTGGCTTAAAAAAGAATGGAATATGATAAATTCTGAGGATAAGTCTTACTAATTGATTACCTTTGAAAAAGAACGGCAAAGGGCAATATATTTTGATCTTTCATTAGGAGCAATAAGTGCAATACTGCATCCATCAGTAGCAGCCCTGGCTGTTCTCCCACTCCTATGAACATAGACCTGATTTACATATGCTAAGCTCAATTGCACGGGAGAAAACTGATCTAACATTTTAAACTAAGCAGTAAAAGATGTTTCCATAAAACTGAATGAGTGCAAAATAAGAAGTATGTTACCCTAAAGTTAAACTAACCTCTGCAGAATGTGGTAGTTGATAGTGAATGACTGTTCTAACACCAGGAATATCAAGACCTCTTGCTGCAACATCTGTCGCCACAAGAACACAGTTCTCATTTTCCTTGAAACGATCCATAGCCTATACATAAACAAAACTAATATAAAATGAGAGTACAAAAAAAAATCTGCAAAAAAATCAATAACGCACCAAGATCATTGAATAAATTTATGCATATACTAAATCCGAACTGTCTATACTAAGAAACATAATGTACATACAAATAACAGACTGCCCTATGCAACACTAATCTAGTAATCTGCATACTTCTTATTTTCAAAATTAAATAATATTTAATCTTCAGAAACTAAAACAATCTTTTAACTTTTACAAGGCCACAGTTATTTAATTACTATTAGTGTGCAGTACTAGATTTTATCGATGCGGTTTATTCCACACAAGGACTTGCCCCTCCACCCCTCACCCGCCCCTTTTTCAAATAATCCTTATTGGGGTATTCATTACTACATCTGTTATGTTTCATCATCAATTTCTAACCATTACCACAGGATAATTATAGTGTAATGATCCATTGCTAATTGTCAAGGATAAAAGTATCATCTATCTGTAAAAATTACCACGAATTATTACTGTGTAAGGATTATTTTCCCATTTTCAATTTCCAATGGCTTGGCCTATCACACAATAACTCCCTTCAATGTATTAAAATAATATTCTTTATTTATTTATTAATGCTCAACTATGTAAAATATTGTAAAATATCTAGATAAGATCGTCTTTGTTGTTCGAGATCTTATCTGAAGTTTCTTTTAGAAACTTCCTGCTTTTTCCTGAGATAAAGATCGTGTTTGATCTTATCCTGTATCATCTTGTAAATTATTTATTGAGCACATTGCTCATTGTTAATACATCCAATATTTTACCAATTACCTGTGTAATATGGTATCAGAGCTCAGGAAAACAATTTTTTTCGAAAAAATAATAATTTTTTTTGAAATTATTTTGTTTACACTTTTTCGAAATAATTGATTTTTTTTTAAATTTTATAATTCTGAAAAAAAAATTCAGTGGAATTTTTCGAAATTTTTTGGGTACCTGAGTTTTCGAAGATCTGTGCTTGAAGATTTTTGTGGTTCTGCAAATACATTTGTGGGCTCGGCCGTGAGTTTTAAAGCTTCTGGTTTGGGCGCAATCTCTTTGGTTTTTTCGGTGCATTTCGAGGGTTCGTGATTTCTGTGTCTGCATTTTTCGTGCAACATCGTGACCCTCCCTTGTGCAGAATCAACGACTTTTCTATTCGGCCGCATGTTTTACAGCTTCAAGATTTGTTTCAGACGAGTTGGAAGGCCGTTTTTTTTATCGTGGTTTTTTATCACGGGATTTCCTGGCGAAAATTTCATCTTCGGTGGTCGTGTTTTGTGGACACGTTTTTTGTTTGTTTCCTGGCGCGATTTACAGACGTCCAAGCACGTGTGTTGGCACGAATCTAAGGGTTACGAAGCTCGTTTTTTTTTTTGGTCTCTGTTAGTCATTTTGTGACTTGAGTGTGTCCCTTCATCCACGATTTGAACTTGCGTTTTCTGTACACCAGACATCCACCATTACTCTCAACAGCTCTTCATTCCAAGTTCTTTGCCTTTGCTTTCTGCAAATTTTTTGAAGCTTTCATGGCGGCTAGGGCATTCTGCAAATTCAACTAGGGTTTTCACCCTTCAGATCACATCGAAATTTTTTTTTGATTAGAGATTCTTGGTGGGTTTTTTGAGAGCTCAACTGGGTTGGTCTCTTTTTTTCTGGGTGCATCGTTTTTCGTGCCTCAAATTTTATGCCATCCGTACACTATACTTGAATCTGCCTTTGTTTTTTGCATTGGAATTCGTGCCTCGAGTTTCGTGCATCAGCCTCTTCTCAGTACCTCATTTTTTTGTGCCTCGAAAAGCGTGAAGATAGCCAGTTTAAGTAATTTAATGTTGGAGGGCAGTCAGCGATTTAATGGCAAAAATTACAACCCCTGGAAGCAGCGGATGCTGACAATTTTTGAATACCGGTGCCTTGATCAGATGATCCTCGGCAAAGCTACTCGTCCCGAAACGGCGGGTAAGGCTCAGGAGAAGTTTGATGAGCAGAATCGTGAAGCCGTCATGCTTATTAAGCTTTCAGTTACTGATGATCAGCTCCCTCAGATTCTACTTGGAAAATCAGCTAAGGAGATCTGGGATCACTTGAAGGGTTTGCATGAAACTTCCAACAAAAGCCGTGCGTTTTTCTTGAAGAATATGCTGTTTTCTATCATGATGGATGAGAAGACAACTCTGCAAGTGCACCTGAATAAAATCTAGGAGATCAAAGATCAGTTGGAGGCGATTGGTCGGAAAATGGAGGAAGACATGGTCGTGATCACCCTGAAGAGTCTACCGAAGTCCTATGAATACTTCATAGAGACTCTCAACATTACGTCTGCTAATGTTGATCTTAAGTTTCCAAATCTGTGCACTATCCTGTTGCAGCAGGATCGTTGGAGACAACAGTTCGGTAGCAGTGAATCATCATCCTCCACGGAGTAGGCCTTTGCAGCTAGAACCCTCCGAAGCATCAAGGGAAAGGTCAGCCTTCACAGCAGAAAGGCTCAAGTCAGACCTCCACCAGCCCGAAGAAGAAAAATGTTCAGTGTAACTACTGTCATAAATTTGGCCACATCAAGAAAGATTGTCGTGCTCGTTTGGCTTCTAAGCAAAAGAAGCAGGGAGGGTTTCAGCAGAAAGCAAATGTCGCCGAGCACTCTGAGCAGAAGGAATCTGCCTTTTATGCACTCATGGCAAAAAGGCCCGCAGACTATGTCAAATCCTCTGCTTGGTACATAGATTATGGTGCCTTGCGTCATTTCTCACATAAGCGTGACTGGTTCACAAACTTTTCCCCTTGCACTAACTCAGTGATTTTTGGAGGAGGCGAGGAATACACAGTTGTCGGCACAAGCACTGTTCAGGTTCAGTCTGGCGAGAGGGATCTCATATTCCTCAACGTGTATTATGTACCTAATATAGAGCTCAACCTTCTCTCAGTCAGTCAGATAATGCGGCATTCTCCCCAGATGGATGTGGTGTTCAGCTCGCACAAATGTTCAATTGTAGATTGCGAGACTCGCACAACGGTGGCCGTTGGGATAGAGGATCATGGCCTTTACAGGCTTGTGGACACTGGTGATTCTCCAGAGTTAGCCTTGGCAGCCAGAAATTCAGCTGTCACCAGTCTTTGGCACCGCTGATCGGGCACTTAGATATGCACTATCTCTTAGCTTGCTCGGGAGGGACTTATGATGGCTTACGACGTGGACTCGGCATCAGGCGTTTGTGTGCTTATCGGGCCGGGAAACAACATCGCGCACATTCAAGGATAGCAACTCTTGGCGAGCTTCTAAGGTACTTCAATTAGTTCATGCTGATATTTGTGGCCCTATGTCTACTTCTTCTGTAACTGGTTGCAAGTACTTTCTACTTTTTGTTGATGATTATAGTAGGAAAATGTGGGTGTACTTTCTTAAACAGAAATTAGAGGTTTTTAATGTATTTCAGAAGTTTAAGGCCTTGGTTGAAAAAGAGTCCAGTTCTTGTATTATAACTCTTAGGTCAGATAATGGGGAATTCTTTCTAGTGCATTCTCCAACTTCTTGATACTCATGGGATAAAACGTCAGTTGACCACACCCTACACTCCTCAGCAATATGGTGTTGTAGCGACGCAATCGTCGGTGTGAATGGCTCGCTCTATGTTGTAACACTGAGTGCTCACCACCAAGTTTTACAGGCAAAAGCGTCAATGCCAGTCTATCTCCTTAATAGATCACCCACTCATGTTGTTGTTAAGGGAAGACTCCGAGGAAGTTTGGTCAGTTGCAAACCCAGGATCAGTCATTTGAAGGTTTTTGGCTCTCTTGTGTATGTTTGGATTCCAGAGGCCAAGCGCACTAAGCTGGACTCCAAGAGCCAGAAACTCATGTTCACAGGGTACAGTGACAACCACAAGGCATATAGGCTGATTGATATAGACACTGATCGTCTTATCTTCAGTCGAGATGTTGTCTTTGATGAGGAATGAGGTCATTCACTCTTCTTTCACCTATTAGTAGGAGGATCAGCCTCTGAGCTCGATGTAGGCGTTACCGACTTTCGTTAGGTTCACGATGGAGGATGGCGAAGACCTAGTCTTTGATGATGCTCAACACGAGTTTCCTCCCGATGATAATGAACATCCCTCTCTGAACTGTTCGGATCCACAACGAGATCCGGCTCCTCCTGTTACCTCGATGTTGGCACTTCTCTCCGGCCAGAAATGGTGGGCTAAGACTACTTGATGATCTTCGTCTGATGAGCTCATTGAGGGTAGATCATCCGAAACAAGAGCAAACGGCAATCTGTGAATTTTGCTCTCATGGCCAACATTCACGCAGTGTTTATGAGCCTCAGACATATTCAAAGGCAAAAGGGATACCTGAGTGGGAAAAGGCGATGGAATCAGAATACCAGAGTCTTCAGAAGAATCACACTTGGGTCCTTTCCAATCTTCCTTCAAGGAAGAAGCCCATGCAAATGGGTGTACAAGGTGAAGTACAGCTTATGGAACCCTTGACAAGTACAAAGCTCGTCTGGTTGCACGGGGGTTCTCACAAAAAGAAAGCATTGACTACGAGGAGACCTTTGCTCCTACAGCCAAAATGAGTACCATACAGCTCGTCCTTGCCTTAGCAGCCCAATTTGGATGGAAGGTCCATCAGATGGATGTAAAGAGTACTTTCCTCAACGGTGAGCTGAAGGAGGAAGTATACATGACACAGCCTCCAGGTTTCAAAGTTGTTGGTCAAGAACAGAAGGCGTGCAGATTGGTCAAAGCACTCTATGGCCTGAAACAGGCTCCTCGGAATTGGTACATAAAAATTGACACGTACCTCACAGATCATGGCTTTCAGAGGAGTCCATCTGACTCGAACCTATATGTCAAGAATACTGGTAATGAGATTCTGCTTGTTGTTGTCTATGTGGATGACTTGATCATTACTGGCAGTTCAGCACATTTGATCACTGAGATCAAACAGGACTTGTGCAAAACTTTTGACATGACAGACTTGGACCTTCTACATTATTGTTTAGGTGTTGAGGTTTGGCAGATAGAGAGCAGCATTTTCATCTCCCAGTCCAAGTCTGCTCGAAGTCTTTTGGATAAGTTTCAAATGCAGGATTGCAAACCTGCCTCCACACCCATGGAAAAAGGGCTTAAGTTGTTCGCTAAGTCGATTCACTGTGGTAGATGAAACATTATTCGGGCAACTAGTGGGCAGCCTCATCTATCTTTGCTGCTACTAGACTGACTTTGAGTTTTGCAATGAGCTACATATCACGCTTCATGACAGCCCCCAAAATTTCATCATTGGGTAGCAGTGAAGCGTGTGCTGCGTTATGTGAAGGGCACTATTGATTTTGGACTCTTGTACACTCGGAGTCACGATCCTAAACTCAGTGGGTTCACAGATTCAGATTGGGCAGGTTCAGTTGATGACAGGAAATCAACATCTGGGTATGTGTTCAATTTGGGATCCGGTGCAGTCACATGGACTAGTAAGAAGCAGCAGGCAGTGGCTCTCTCCTCGACAGAAGCAGAGTATCGGGGAGAGTAAAAGCAGCATGTGAGGCGGTTTGGGCCGGATGCTTGCAGATATGCAAATATCTCAGCGAGTCCGACTCCCTTGTTCTGTGATAATCAGGGAGTTCTCAAACTTGCCAAGAATCCGGTCTTCCATGAGCGAACCAAGCATGTGGAAACTCACTGTCATTTCATTCGGAAGCTAGTTGAAGACGAATCAGTTCAGTTGCTGTATGTTCCGACAGAGGATCAAACAGCAGACATTCTCACCAAGTCGCTCAGTACAAATAAGTTTGTAAAATTCAGGGGGCATCTTGGTGTAGTTGATAGATTGAGCATTAAGGGAGGGTATTAAAATAATATTCTTTATTTATTTATTAATGCTCAACTATGTAAAATATTGTAAAATATCTAGATAAGATCGTCTTTGTTGTTCGAGATCTTATCTGAAGTTTCTTTTAGAAACTTCCTGCTTTTTCCTGATAAGATCGTGTTCGATCTTATCCTGTATCATCTTGTAAATTATTTATTGAGCACATTGCTCATTGTTAATACATCCAATATTTTACCAATTACCTGTGTAATACAATGTCCCTTCATAGATTATTTAGAAGTAAGAGTGGTAGTAATTAGTGAAATAATTATAATGCACTCTTGCATCCACTATATCTCAAATCTGTCCTTGTGCATAACTAATTTACTGGTTTCAAAGACACTCTTGGGTTAGAGAGATTCTTTCCCCAGAAACTTACCTTTGCTATTAAAATTTTCAATTTTTATTGGTTTCACATTTGTGACATTGTATATGACAGCTTCTGGTATGGTTTCTTTTTATTTCACCAATAGTTAGTTCTAATCAATGTTCCACAAAGTTTTTGAATGTGGGGATGGAGGAACACAAGGATAGATTTTGTGAACAATGGAACTCTAGACTCATATTTGGGGATGGTGAGGAAACAGCAGTGCAAATATAATATAGTATTTGAACAATTAGTTATAACAAAATGTATACAAAATTGCAATTTATGATTTTATCCAAGTCTTTTATGTAATAGTAAAGTTAAACTATAAACTAATTAACACAATGAATCAACTGAAACAACACTGAACAATGCGATGATAATTCTGAATATCAATATATTATATTCATACGATTTGTGTACTCAAGTACAATGGACCAATGCCTTGGTGATCTAATTATCCTCCTCAAATGTTGTGGAAAACTCCTCATCATTGGAATTGTAGGAAAACAATTTAAATAATTTACGAACTGTAGAAAGAACTTGCATATATAAATATTAAATTTGAAACATTAAAACAAAAAACAAGCATTTTAATACTCTAAAACTTGATTAAAGAATTTAAAAAGGTGATTCATTTGTTGACATTTAGATTTTGTTTATTTGAATATTAAAATATCCCTATTGCAATGCTAAAAGAAAATTCAGAAAACAACACAAAAACAAATATTTGAATGTGAGGTTTTACCTTGAACTTGAAGGTTTGATGAATGATGACTGATGAAGACAATTAAAGTGGATAGAGACTCTTTCTCTTCCTCTTGCTCTTGCTCAATGCAAATGGTAAATTGTTGGTGGTGATTCCAATCAGTGATACAAGACTTAGCGAGTCCCAAGACAAGCAAGCGAAAATGAGAGCTAGGACTTGAGGCCCAAGTACCCACGAGTCTAGTTAAACTAACTAACAAATCCTATTGGGAAGACTCGGCCGCAACAATGATATTGAAAATACAAAAAATATAAAGAAAAAAAAAGATGGTAAAACCAAATAACTTAACATGACTTCCAAGACTCTAAAAGCAAACTCATTTCATTTACAAACACAAGAAGAGAAAATAAATAAACGTATTGGAGCCAAACTCACATACAACTGAAAAAAAGAACTTGCAAACAACTTGAGCAGAAAACATTGATTAAATTCCATTTGGGTAGGTTTGTAGCAACCCTCGATGCACTTAAAAGAGCCTGCAGTGCATTTGGAAGAACCCACCATTGATTTGAAGCAGCCCAACGTCAAACTGAAGCAAATTTGAAGAGGTATTTTCATATTTTGAATCTTTTACTGTTTTGTTCTAAATTTCATTTTTCTACATTTTTTTTTTTCATTTTAGGTTTACAAAACAAACCCTAGCTATTTTTTATCTCTTTTTACGAACAAACTCTATTTATTTTTCTAAAAAATATATATTTTATAGTTGCAAACCATAACTAATTTTACTTTTTTCTAATTTTTTATCTTAATTTAACTAGAAACCTTATAAGTTAATTTATTGTTCATTTATTTATTATTACAATGTACTTCACATTTATAAATTGCTCTAATGTCAACCCCAATTAGAAAAGATCCTCATGGAGGCATTAACCGATTGAAATATCACCTTGAACAAATATCATACAAAATGTTAAAGTGTACATAAGTGTGCCCCATGAAATTGTGCGCAAGGTATAAAGCCAATTAAAAACCTTTGACCAACAAAAGTAACTAAAAAAAGCAAAGAGAAGAGATGGCAGCCATTCGTGGAGACACTTATTTTTCAATTCTTCCTTTTCCTAGATCTTTGAACAATCACGGTAGTGGCAATGCTAATGCTAGTGTTGAGCTTAGAGCTTGTGAATCTAGATTAGATTCATATAATGCACCACACATGACTCTAGGTTCCCAACCATCCCTTGAGACTCTGAGAGCATAGGTTGAAACAAGGGCACACATGATGCAATAAGGAGTGCAATTGAAGACTTTTGGTTTTATTGCACCATTCCATTTCACACATCAAGATAGTTAAACATTATTATTGTTTTAAAATATGTTGTTTGATTTCTTTGTCTCCTAATTTTTTTAATTTAAGATTTATAAAATCTAAAATCTAAATTTTATAATACTTATTTTGTTTATTTTGTTTATTTTATTTATTTTAGGTCTCCTTATTGACAAAATATGATAGATGCAATTATTATTTGTGGGGAACGGCTCAAAGCCCCTAAGGATGATGAGATAAATGGCTCCATTTTGACTCTAATGGTGGCCAATATGAAGGCCAAAATCATGAAGCAGCATGAGATGGAAAAAAAGAGTTGCACAAATATGGCCAATGGTTGGACAGATAAGAGTAGGACATTGCTAAAAAAAAATTGTTTCTTCCTAAAATGGTCGTACTTCTTGAAATTCATTGATTTAGTGATTAAAATTTTTAACTTTGACTTTAGTGATTAACAATTGCATTGCAAATTTCATTGTTTATTTCTCATGTGGCACATTTTTCATAAAATCCATTGATGATTTAAGAAAGACAAAAAAATGTTGAATTCCTTTGTGAGGTTTTGTAGGAAGTCTTGGCCGAAGTGGGTGAAGAGAATATTGTGCAAATAGTTACAGATAACGCAACAAATTATGTTTGTTGGAAATAAGCTTCTCATAGATAGACACCCATCCTTATTCTGGACTCTTTGTGCTACTCATTGTCTTGACCTCGTATTAGAGGATCTTGACAAAATTCCATGGATCAAAGCAAGTGTGGAGCATAGTAAAAGAATTGCAAGTACATATACAACCATGCTTCGGACCTCAAATTAATGAAGAAATATGCAAACAAGGAGTTGGTTTGTCCCAAAATAATCCACTTTGCAACAAACTTTATCATGTTATAATCTTTGCTTCAGTCAAAGGCTGCTTTTAGATGCATGTTTTGTTAGCAAGGAATGATCTACATCTTCATATACTAAGACCAAACCTAGGGTTGACATGGTTGACCAAATTTCCAATGAGCAAAACTTCTAGCTTTCATGAAAGAGATCGTGTCATGCCCCCATCAAAGAAAGAAACAGATCACAATATTTAGTCAAATTGCAGCACTTAAAGTCTAGGCATATAAGTATAAACAAGAGAAGTGATTTCCTTGAATTAAAGATATTTAATTAAAATTAAATTAAAAGGGTCTTAGGCCAACAATTAAAAGGATAGTTGTGACTTTTCCAAAAAGGCCGAAATAATGAAGAGGTGTGACTCCCTCAAACTTAAAGATGTAAGAGGGGGAGCATTTCATTTGAGAAGGAGATACATAACATCATTCAATAATTCAATTGAGAATAGAACCTTATGTGACTTTGCAAGTAAATTAAATTATGTTCTCAAGAGTAGTGAGAATGTGAGAAAGGAAGTGACTCCAAATGTGAAAGGTTGTGACTCCCTCAATAATAAGATATAAAAGGGAGACCATTTCCTTTTGGAGAAATCATCTATGGGGCATGAATCAATCAATCATTTTAGAAATAAATTATCATTCTCAAAAGACAGCAATGAAGGGTGGTGACTCATTTATTGTGAAGGGTAGTGACTCCTTCAAAAAATGGATATAAAGGGTAAATCAGTTCATTGACATTCAATCAGCAATCATCACTCATCTATCCATCAAGAAATCAAGCAATCAAAATATCAAAAAGATCAATCAAGCACACAGCAATAAGTCTATCAATACATTCAATCATCAAACCATTCAAGCATCAATTATTCAATCATCAAAACATTCAATCATCAATTCATTCAAGTAACACACATTCAAATATCAATCCAGAATATCAATCAAGGGAGAAAAAAAGATAAGAATAAGAAATCTGAGATATCTCTTTGGAATAGAGATTGACAACAGCCATTAATAAAATTCAGAAAAATAATTGGTGGCAGCCATTTAAAAGTAAATTTATCATTTCAACAAGAGGTATTTATTTAGATACAATCTAGCAAATTCCTTTAGAAGTCATATCTTCAATTTGGGGAACTATTTTGCAAATAGGAATGATGGCCAGCCTTTCGAGTTCACAAGAGGTGAAGGACGACCAGCCTTCATGCTCTTATCAAGTACACAACCCAGAGATGGAATGGATGGCCAACCTTCCATGCTCGTGAGCCAAGAGGTGGAATGGAAGACCATCCTTCCATGCTCTTGGGCTTGATCAAGGAGGACGGCCAGCCTCCAAGATGGACTGAGAGATGGAATGGTGGCCCACCTTCCATGCTCTCGCAATACAAGGGCAACCAACTTTGAGATTGTCATTTGCAAGCATTTCCAATGAATTCACAATATGATCTACTATAAGGAATATGCTATGATGTGATGATTCAAATATTAATGATGCTATGAATTATTGATCTAAATACTATGATGTTTTAGCTATGATTTATTGATATAAATATTCTAATGTTTTATGCATGGATTTGAATATTATCATACTTTTTGTTACCTAACATTACTAATATCAGTTTTTAGTGAATAATACTGTTTTGCAGGCCTAAAATTATGAATTTCCCAATAAGGGACATTACAATTGGTATCAAGGCCTTAATTCTGCCAGCCTGCGGGGTAAAGATAAAATGGTGGATGCATATCAAAAGGTATTGAAGAATCAACAGGAAGCCATATTAGTTATTACACAGTCCTCAAAGATCACTATTTAGCAGAAAGAGTATACTGCTACAGACAGCAAAAAGATTCACAGTGATTCCAAAACAACCCCCCTTGGATCTGGGTTTGAATTCATCCCCATTCTAGAAAAAAGTTTTAACAATAACAAAGGAAACTGAAGTAACAGGTCTTT
Source organism: Sequoia sempervirens (assembly GCA_007258455.2). Taxonomy (NCBI): domain Eukaryota; kingdom Viridiplantae; phylum Streptophyta; class Pinopsida; order Cupressales; family Cupressaceae; genus Sequoia; species Sequoia sempervirens. The sequence continues at coordinate 3,170 of VDFB02290431.1, read as the reverse complement.
AAGAATCCAAATGAACACCCTAGATTCCTGACTGCAAGAAACCACATTAAACCCAAAAACACAACTAGCAGGGTTCAGTAAAGTTATAGAGATTCTATAACAAATGCCCAAATATATTGTATTCACACTCTTGGTTACAAACCTCCAACAAACAAAGAATGACTTCAATACAGAATAGTAACCAAGAGCATAATGATATTCACTTATATACTGGATTACATCCTTGGGCCTTAAGAGATTAAGTAAATAACTTGTTGGCGTAACAATTAGCACCTCTGGAGTGCGCATTGGTACGGACAACTATGCACAGTGCATAATGACTGCTCTTCAAATTAGGAGGGCAAGCTCCCTCTTTTGCTGATATGCGTTGAAAAATAAAGTATTCTAAATCCTATCTTTTTCAGCTCAGTTGGAAGAGGCACAAGGTTAAGGAAACCAAGAACATTGTAGCTAAGGGTTTTCTCTGGTTTTGTAGATCCTAACTACAACTAAACTAAATGCTTTAATCTATCCAATCTCCTCAAGAAAACAAAGCATGAGGAAAAAGGAGTAGGAATGGGTTTTACGATAAACTCTACAACAAGATTTCCAAGGAGGAGGGACCCCTATCCGAGGCATAGGCTGAAATGAAGTTTATTAGGCACGACACTTAAACGATAATTCTTCTTCCCAAATTTCCAAGGAGGAGGAACCCCTATCTGAGGCGTAGATTGAAAGAACAACTATTAAACATAACATAAGATAGAAAACTAGGACAGCAAATTGCATTGGCGAGACACGCATACATAAACAATCAAACTAGCAACTCCATTTAACTAAGATGAACAAATACCATAATAATAACATTAAGGCAAGGTGGCGAAGCCATTTATTATCACAATAAAAGCTTGTGAACAGATACAGAACAACAATATTACAGGCAAGGTGGCGCAACATATACTACTATCGTGTGCAAAAGTTAATTACAAATGAGCAAAGAGCCCTTATTTATAGACATCAAAGGTGTAGGAAACCCTAAAATCACCTTGAGTAAACTACAGTCTTGCAAGCATGCAAGATTTTATTGCTAAACCTAAATAAATGAAACTATACAATTAACTGGAAAACTACCATCAGTTAACCGAAACAAGACTAAACTAAATGGACATGTGCAACATGCATGTCCTTACTGAAATGAAAACTAAATGAAAACTCCAACTGTACATTGATGATTCCAAGACAAACATAGCATGAAATGTGGAACGAGTTAACTCGAAAAGAAGCATCGAGTTAACTGTTGTGTTTGATTCCTATCCTAAAACGGTGGGACGTCCTGATCTGGAGTTCACTGGTTGCAATCTAGAGCAAGTAACCCCTCCACGAGGTTGTTGACTGCATCACCATCTAAAGGTCGTCACATATCTCAACTGTCAATTCACTGCTTGTCAGCAACTCAAGCAATCTTGGAAATCTCTACACACTTAAACTGGCATTTCACTGACTGGTAACTCTGGCGGCTCTGTAACTGAAGTGATGGCCACTATTTCTTCTGCAGCTTGACGCTTCTCACATTTTTCACACTTTTCTCTATGGAAGAGTGTTGCATGATGAAACCGCGAAGTTTGACTGCGAACCCTCTGGTTGTGAGAAATGAAAATGAACTTGTTGCACACGGAGAATTCCAACGGTATCAACCCTCTAAACCGGCCTTGGAAGACAATCAGCTATACGAGGCATGAAACCATGTGGACTTGAGTGACTACGCCTATCAACCCTCCGGTTGCACTTGATACAAATCGGTGTCAACTTTTTTGATAAAATCATGAACCAAGACTGACTTAGTCTTGAATTCGATCTGTGTACTGCATTCTGAAAAACTCACCTGTTGACTATAAACTCGACTATATTCTGACAACTTTCTCAAGAAAGCTAAAACGTCTCCTGATGAGGCTAAAAATAGCCTGTCAGAGGGTAATTTTCACGAAAAATTTTGAGACGTGGGTTTTGTGTACAGAGTGATTCTAAGACCACCCACAACATCAGAATTGCGAAAAAGCGCCATTTAGCTTGACATGCAAAGACTTTTCAGCCGAGAAAAGTAGGGGTTTTAGGGTTTCTGGAGGGCAATTTTTCTAAGAACAACTAAAATATGGGTTTGTGTAGAAGATGAATCTAAGCCAACCCAAATCCTCTGTTTTGAAAAATATTGACTTTTATTCTACCATGCAAAGGAATTTCAGTTGAGAAAAGCATAGCTTCGAGAATTGAAGCTTCGAGGCAATTTTTCCTAAAAAATTCTAACACATGGGTTTTGCGTCTGAAAGTTGGTTTAAGGCCCTCAAATGCAAGGGCGCCCCTGGCCTGCAAAGGCACAATTACCATCTTGAGAATGATTTTGCACATTGTAAATTTCAACTGAACGCTCTACTTTGACCCTTGCCACCGGGTGTTGGATTGCTCAGATGTGAGCATCATTGATCCCATCGCGAAGCTAGAACAACTTGGAAGAGATGTTCCTGGAAGTGACGAAGTGAGAAAATTGCTTCTAAGAACTCTAGTAGAAGGGCGCCTATTTCAAGGGAGTATGTAAATTCCATACTTAAGCCATTTTTCTGCTTGTTTCCATTCTTTAGCATTTCCCGTTGATCCTTCACTCACGAGCGTTTGACAAACCCTGAGGGTTTACGGTTGGATTCACTGAATAGCTAGGAGGATTCTACACAGGTCTCGTGAGGACGACAACTGCTAAAAACCTCATCTAGCTGTCCAAAAGGCTAGGCGCCCCTGGCCTATAGAGGTACAGTTTGATATTTCCACTTTTTTTTTCCCTCTATTTTATGTGCTCGCTAGAATAACTGCCACGGTCACTCAACACATCTGACAATCTTGCGAATGGATGCATCGCTTAACTGGGCTGAATCAGAAGAGATCCCCCAGAAACAAAAACTACAAATTCATTCATCTCACATGTCTAATTCAAGGGCGCCCCTGGGTTACAGTGGCACAGAAACTACAAATTTGACTCTCTGTGATGTGTAAACTCTCTGTACCTTCCGCTTCCGCCTTCGATTGCCTTAGTTTTGCAACTTGGATGAACTCGATTGATAGCTTTCCGAAAAGTTGAATGACAACCAAAGAGAATGACTGTATCTGCAACCAAAAACCACTGTATCTAAGCCTCCAAATTGAAG
>VDFB02290430.1:0-24175 GCA_007258455.2 Sequoia sempervirens | reverse complement strand
GAGAAGAAAAGGGGAGTGGGCTCACAAATTCCCACACTACTAACAAATGGAGCCACAATAGGGCTCAATACAAAAGCAAGGGAAGATATCCTTACAAGGAGCGCAAGGCAGACACATGGAAACAAGTAGACAAGGCTCTTCAAAAAGGGGTGGGGATATCAAAAAATATGAGGCATGAGCCGAGGCTAAACAAAACAATGTTATCAACCCATAGGGAGCTCAAGGGATTTCAACCCACATCTTTTGGAAACTACTAGGGGCATTTCGCCTATAGAATGGGAACCCAAAATTTCTAGTTCATGTTGGGGGTTTTTAATGGAGCAACCAGGTTGGTCTCCTATTCTACCTATGGAGTAGCCAACTCCAATCAAGGGCAGCTCGGAGGACCTGGACCAACTGACAAGATTCAGTCAAAGACTGATATCTTCTACACTTTAGGCTCTGTAGAACCAGGGCGGGTATACCCACACAATGCCTCAAAGAAGACCAGACATTTCTTTTTATAGCAGATGACTCCTAATGCCAAGCATTGAGGACCTCAAATGGGGCTAGATTCTCAGTAGCTCAACCTTGAAGCAACCAGAAGGCATGACACAAGCTAAACAAAAGATATTCAATGATTAATAAATTGAGGTTTCTGAGAGGGACCAGGCTACAAAATAGATCAGTGCCTAGTTCTGGGCCATGGAGTCAAACACAAAAGATGGAATTCATCTGTAAATAGGACTCAATCAGTGGATTTTGTGTTGCTAATGCCTTACATAAGCTATCAGTGCCTTACACTGACAATCTGGTTCTTGTATCAACCAAACTCTTCTTACCAAATCCAACCTGCAAACAAGTAATCACTACTATCTATTCAAAGGATTTAACTGCTTCCTTGAAGTAGACCTATCAACAAATAACACAATCCCATGAAGTATGAGAAGATGAACAAAAACACCTTATGCATTTATTCAAATGATTAAAAGCCTACAAATGTGGAGACAATATGATGATATGCATGAAAGATAAGCATCTTCATGTATTCCTGCTTAACTGATTGCATTTACAAAGGAATTCAACATTACAATTCACAAACTCAAAAATGACCTAAGACCAAACCCTAATCTATCCTAGGCTAATCCTAGAACTTAGAAAAATGGAACTGAACCAAGGGAACCAAACCCAAGGGACCAAACGCCTCACACTGGCCATGAAATCTCCCTTTATAGGAACATGGAGAGCAACAAGCAACCAGCCAGGGTGACTTTACATGTCATCAAGTGACTAGGAAAAACCCTAAACAACATGTAGGCCAAGTCATTCGATCCACCAGCATATCTAAATATCATTGAATGCTCTGTTAGGTGGTTCAGGGAGAAAATCACGCAATCAGGTGGAATCGAGCAAGTACAGGAATGGAAAGCCATGGCGGTCAAACCAGGAAAGTACATAGACCATGCCATCCAAGAAATCTGCAGGTGTGATCATCACAAATCCAGAGGCCACAAATGCATAAGCCATCTATTTCAACCACCTATCCACCTCAGATAGTCCATTGCCCTAGTTCTGTAATTAATTTCATCCTCTACCGCACCAACTCGCACTAGCAATCAAGGTTCAGGACCAAATCGGGGTCATCATGCTGATCCACAAAAATCTTCATTACCATTCTCAAGCCATGGGCCAAGTGACCAACCACATTGAATGCATTACCAGCTCGATCCATGTCCACTATGGCTTCCAGCAAACCAGTTGGTGTGACACCGCGGAGTCAGGAAGACAACACGCCAAGAACCCAATGTTTCATCAAGCAAACATACCATTCGGTAAGACCGAGCACATTCGGCCAAACATCACAGTGACAACAATGCCACATCGGCAAGAGAAAGCATAATTGGCAGGAGATCACGTCGACACCCCAACAAGAAGCACCATCGGCAAGAGAAAGCAGTGTCGGGAAGACCTCAGGGTGAAGAAAATAGTCAGTGAAGAGATACACCAAAAAGCCAATCATATCGGCAACACACCATTCGATCGGGGAGACATCTGGCCGAAGAGAACATGCTACATCGAGTGCTCATCATAGTCAGCAAGAGATCACAATGTCGGTGAGACACCTCGTAGATGATGCTTTGTTATACTGAAAGACATCCTTTCATTCTGTGTTGCCAAGACATAACACTTTTGGGGAGACACCACATAGACTATCCTATGTTTTGCCGAAACATCTTGAGCTCACAATAGATTGCCAAGACATCAATGATCTCACACCGACTGAAACCCTTTTTCCTTTTGTGCATCGCTATAACAATTAGATATCCGGAAGAGCTCCTGTAGAGCACACCATGTCTTTCCGAAAGTCTCCATTCATCTGTGTGTCACTGAGACAATCAAAAACTCTCATCGAAAGTCTCTCTTAGTCTTAATCATGAAGACTTGACAGGTTCGCCGAGACTCTACAATGAAACCATGAGTCATATTGAAATGTTTTATCCATTCTTCTGATGTCACTGAAACAACTCAAAGCTTATGCCGACGAAGACCCTTTATGTTCCATTGGTGAGACCAAAGGTCACTCGTCGAGACCTCTTGAATTCGGCAAGACATTATATTGATAGCCACAACTCATGCTGAGAGACATCTATCCACCATCGGTGAGACCAAGAGGAGTTCGCCAAGATGTCACCCCGAGAACCAAAAGTCACGCCAAAGAGAAAGATAGGCGGAAAGGGAACCAGACCGAGGCGAAGTCAGAGCCGAAGCGGGGAACAAAAAGGAACAAAAGAGATTGGGACCGAAAACCATCCCGCCCTCACCTCTGCAAAAGACCGCAAAGGCGGAGTCAAAACCAAAACAAAACCAAAAAGCCGTGGGGCGGAGACAAAAGGAAAACTGCATGCAGTTTTATCGGGAGTCAACGAAACCGAAGTAAAACCATAAGGGGCGTTCTAAACTGGAGTTTACTGATCCCGCCTTCCGGGCCAGAGAAACGCGCTCAAAAGGAGGCTGTTTTTAACCGGAGGGTAAATTGTCCCCAAAGATGCTTCGTGTAATCCCCATCCCCGATTTTCACTTCGGTTCTGCCCACGCCAGACAAAGAAAAACACAAGGCAAGGAAGAAAAGAAAGATCTAGCCATCCGGGACATGAACACTTAGCACGCTGAGCTCAACCCTGATGGGAGCCCATTTATCCCATGTTCCAAAAAGATAGAAAAATTCCAAGCTAAAGATTTGTCAAGGAAATCAAAGGAAAACAACTGGAAAATGAGAGACAACCAAAATAGGCACTAAAAGTTCGAGGACCAGAGCCTTATCCATTGGGAAACAAAGCTAGAGCTTTAAGTGTACGATCTACAAAGGCAACCGGTCGACCTTAGATGGTATCGATATGGCACACAAATTCTCTTGTGCCTCATGCAGATCAATCACTTCTTTGTAGGGCAGCTTCAAAGATATCCTAGTCCTTGACTCGAGCTAAAAGAGAAGTCATGCTATTTGATGGGTGATGCCTTCAATATCATTAGCAGTGGGTTAACTGAAATTATGGAAGGTAGATAAATCTTGTTGATTCTCCTTTATTTTTTTGTGATATGCTTTTTTGTGGCCACCAAATCATCAGAAAGAAATGGGGAGGGCAAGCCCATCTGAGTCAATTAGTAGAATTTTTTTTGTATACTATTCATAGTCTAACTCAATGTTGTCGAGCAATCATTGGAATGAAGGATGGTTGTGTGGCAACTGGTGACTTCCTTTGCTATCTTGGTAGCTAACCTATGGTCATCAATCCCTATGTTCACCAGGTCCTCATTCACCACTGTATATAGCCTGTTTAGAAAATTCTCCGCCTAGGGAATCTTATCTATAATGAAATGTGGGAACTATTCAATTTTTCCACAAACCTTTTCTCAAATTTGCTACTTCTACCATGAATTAAAGAACTGGTTAAAGATTCCGAAAAAAAGTCTTGAATTTTTCTTAGTATGAAATATATAGTTGTTTGGCCACTGAAAGGAGATCTAGCTAAGTAGCAAGGGGTTGGGGAGGATTCTTCAAAGCACCAATTTCCATCTCCTTCAACCTAATATCTTGTGTTAGCTCCTCAATCCTTTTTTCTGCAACAAAAAGTCATTCCTATAGAGTCCCCAACTCGGCGAGAAATCATTCTTCAGCTTGGCCTCTGGTTGTCGATTCTGTTTCCAAGGAAATATTTACTTCCTAGATATCCTTCTCAAACTAAGATTGTTTGCTCTAGAGCTCCTAATCCTTATACTCAATTTCCTACTCTAATTGACCTTACTGTTGCCAAAGCTCTTAGGTCTTTTGTGGCATTTCTCCCTCCACTCGAGCAAATTGGTCTTGTAATTCCTAGTTTTTATGTTGTAGTTTAGCAACTAGGTTGGGATCCATGGATTTGAAATTTGCAAGTTCTTCCTAGAGTTTGGAACCCTCCGCTTGTGCTTGCTGGGATATTCATGTAATTTGGATTCCCTTGCTTTTTCTTTCTTCAGCAGAACCTCCATCCTTTCCTTGAAATTTTTAAGCTTGTCCTCCTTCTTCTTCAGTTGGTGACTATAGTTGAGGAAGTCAGTAGTCACCACTCATTGGGTTTCCACCATCAACTCAATTTTTTCTTGCGGATAGGCCACGCGCAGATCAATTCCTACAACATGCATTGTACAGTCCTTAGGCTGAATCTCTCCTTGTGGATATATGGTGTTTGGATGCATAGTTGTGAAATGAAATGAGTGTTGAGCTTCATTAAAAATGGTCTGAACACATGGCTTGGCTGGCTTTGTAGCATATTTTTCTTTCCTCTTTTGGACTCTAATAGCTCATGCTACTTTCGTTTTGTTTCCCTCTAACATAAATTTTCTAGTGATTTAATCAACTCACCAAAAAAGGGTGCACGAGGAGGAAGAGAAAAAGGGTAAGAGAGAGTTGTGGTCTTGGCTGATGTCATTTTTTTGGTAGAGAGACTGTTAATGGGGAGAACAGGGAAATGTTATACCAAGGCCCACTTGGGGAAGTAGAGGAAGGACTCATGGGGGGTGGTGGCAGTAGTGGAAATGGAGCAGATTCCATCTGTAGGGAAGGTTGAGTTGGAGTAAAAGGGGCAGCAATGGCAGCTCTAGATTGGGCTGCAACAAAGGGTAGAATAGACCATGAGGGAGTAAAATTTGCATGTTATATTTTGGAGAATTGGGAGAAACCTCCTGCGATCATGGAAGTAGAAGTAGAAAAAAAAAAGGATAAAACTAAAAGTAATTGGTGGTACGAATGTGACAGAGGTAGTAGGAGTAACCAAAGATTGTGTAGTGAGAAGTGGGGGAGAGAAGGATACCTGAGCTGCAAAGGACTCTAATCATTGGCTCGTTGCATGTTCCTATGAGCTCTCTCCAAAGGTTGCATCTATGCACTGCATATTATTGGGTGGGGAATTTTCCACCTCTATGACCTCTAAATTTTGTTGGGCTACCTTGGATCTTTCTACAGTCCATGTGCATGGTAGTGAGGCCTCCAACCATGATGCATTTAGACACACTTTTAGTGAAGTCTTGCCAGACTGCTCTGTCACCTTTTCTTTCTTCTGTGCTTGGGCTTGTTTCATCTCCTTTCCCTTCACTGTATATTTCTTAGCCTCCTCAGGTTCTATATCCTCATCATCGTTTGTGTCAGTATCATCATTCCCTCTGTTCCATAGAGTATCGAATCTTTCATCCTTGTCTACCTCTTGGAATGGGGCATCATGACATTAAGTCTCTTGACAATAAATCTAGAAGGCTGCAATTTTTTCTTTGCTCCACTACCACTTCTTGAACAATTAATTATGAAGGGTGGCCCCATTTTGCACTTCTCATTAGGCTTCACCAAAGGGAAATAGAAATAGATCCATGGCGACTTCCTGTCTTTAGTAGGAATATAGACCAAGTCCACAAATAGATCATCCTATTCTATTTGTGGATTCCCCCGAGCTTCCCAGTAAGGCCGAGAGCTATGAGTCGCCTTGATGTTTATGTCTGCTAAGTCACTTTCGGGGTTGTATTGCCACTCATCAAAAATTAACACCAGCCATAGATGAGCAAGATTTTCTTCTAACAGATTATGTGTCTGCTTTCTTTCTATTACCACTATTTTGAAACTCAAAGGGTAGAAGAAAAAACATTTCCACTTCTTTCCTCCACAGAAGTTGCCAATAATCGATAATTCCTGAAACACTTCGAGGGCCAAAACCCTATCTATGACGCATGCCAGGAGTCATAATGGCTCCTCGATAAAGCCACGCAACCTCACAAATATGAAATCCTCCTTGAGAAACCAATTGTAAGGAGGAAGAAAAATTTGCATCCATCCGGTTTGATCGGCGGAAAGTCGATAAAGTTTTCCATCTTCACTAAAATCTTGTAAAATCAGAGTCGAGAAGCACTCTGAAAATGCATAGTAATCATAAGTTGCAAAGAGGAGGGGATTCCACATAAAAACTATCCTTCTTACTCTATGTTCGCCAAAATAGCCAAACACATACGTTTTCTAAAGAAGTTAGGGTTTTGGTACAAAAACATATGAACGAGGAGAGAAGAAAACCTGAATTTATGTTGTGTATTGTATTCTTTGATATGGCTCAGAATTTCCCAGATGATGACTTTCGTGAACTCACACCAGAATAAAGAATGTTGTCTCCTCAACTAAAAACCTAGACCAATTTGAAATTCTTGCATGTACTTGTCGTCATCCATGCCACAAACAAAAGCCATCATAGAGAAGACCTCCTGCAAGTTTGTGCTAAAAGCAATGTGTGTGACTAGAATTTGTGGAAGCTTCTTAAAATCTTCTTTAGGCTTTTTGGTCTCTTGGTTATAAAAGATTAGAGCAAGATCACTAGTATTTCAGAACTAGGCCCCTCCCTCTAGAGTGAATGTCTCCATATTTTATGCTCTACAACCCTTGCTTGGAGGAATGCATAACATATCCCTTATAGCCTCCACACTGATCATGACCCTCAGTTTCTAGCTTTCAAAGGTTCTAGTATCTAGGTTAAAATGTTGCATGCATTCATGGACTAGTTTCGGGTAGTAATGCATAAAAGGAACCATATACTGTGGGAGACCATAGAACCATAGCTTGTATTCCAAAGACTATTGGCAAGTGGACTATTTCATTCTCTCACAAGTTGCTTCCCTAAGAATCTTAGGGTTGGTTTTAAGGATGGGGTAATGAATGTTATCTTATTCTTTAGTTATCAGGTTCTTCTACTCCTTGTGAGATTTCTTGTCCCTGGCACGTGTGCAGACCCACTTCAGCTTCTCTAGTATCCCTTGAAGTCAAGTGTAAGAGGTGTCAAAAAATATTGGCCATTGGTGTAGCATGCATGGCATCAGATAAGCTTTGGATCGCTCCTCCTTGTGCTTCCATCTGAAGATTATGGGCCATTTTAGAAATTTGTGGACCTTAGTAATGTTCAAACTCTCTACAATTCACTTGGGTTCTTTAGAAAATTTTGCACTCAAAACTCTTAGTGATGAAGAGCGTACTCAAAAATCTTTTCACATTGTCGTTCCTTCTCATGCAACACTTAGTCTTTTCTCAACTTGGAGTTGTAGACAGTGGTTTCCTTTTTCCAATAAATTTGGCATGTACCACCAAATTTCTTGTTCATGTGAAATGAATTTTTTTCCTTTTTGAAAAGACATCAATTCATAATGGTGATTAGTCATTTATCCTATGGCGCAACTTCCTGGGAAATTGAGTCGGTAATTGAAGGCCTACAAAACCTTTTGAAAGCTTTGTTATTAATAACCTAAAAATAATGATTAGGCTTAAAGTGTAATGAGTACACAAAAATATTAGGTTCATCCTTGGAGAAATAAAAATTCCTAGAGCATGACACATTAGCACTTGACCATGCGGACGATCACTTGGGACTGCCACCAGTTTTAGCTAATTAGTTACTCCTTAACTTTCAATGCAACAATTCGTATGCAATAGAAAAAACTAGGTGGGACTCTCAACTTTTCTCTTGGTGGGAATTTCGAGTTGGATTTTGATGAGATTTGAGCATTAATACTCAATCAACGTCATGCTTATTGCACACATGTACCTCAATTATTTCTATAAATAGACCCTAAGAAAACAACAAAATTACACTTGGTAATTGGGAATAATTAGCATTTGGTATTTGGGTAGAGATAGGTGTAATGAATACTCCAATTAGGCTCACTAGCAATAAGTCACAGACAACCTTTTTAGGTGAAATTTCTAGCAGGCGTCTAAAGTGCATTATGAAGAACAAGCATTCTTTGGAAATTGTAGCAATGAAGTGGATACTAGGGAGGGATTGCATAGAATATGAGGATAAGTATAGGGTTAATACTGAAATTTTCTCCCATTTCATTGCTTCTCTGCTTGATATATAGGTACCCAAGCCAATGATCCTATGACTCACATTGGAAAACTTCCCAAAGCGCTACCTTGGTGTCCTTCGAGAAGTTGTGGAAAATCTAATGTATGGCCTTGGTCTTCCTACAATGAGCGACCTTTGCAAACACATTCAAGAAGATGTAGCGGTGTCATGGTTGTCGTTCCTAACCAGATTCCACATTGTGACATGAAGAGCACCGTCACAAGGTTACTTGTGCTTGCCACTTCCCGCTACGCTGGTACAACATGGTGTTGTTCTACGGCATGGAGTGGTAGACTGATTTCATAAACCTGGTGTATCCTCCACCGCTTGACATTGATTTTTTTGACACTCCTACTACCATTAATGATCCTACTGCTATTAATCATCATGCTGATGAAGTTGTTCCAGATTCCGCTGATGTTGTTGATGCTCCTACTTGAAGAATGAACTCCCTTTTTCTTTTTTTTGTATATATTCCTTAAAAGGATTTTAATACATGCTTCAAACAATTACATAGTATATATATATACTTTGAAAAGTATGGCTTGAGAGCCATTGTGAAATCATAATACCAAAGTATATAATACATATAACGAATATGCAACCCTTTAATCAAATTTTTGTCTCTTTTTCTTTATCTTTTTCTACATTATGGTTCCATTTTAAACTTTTGCATTATGGATTCATTTGAATGATTGGACGAACAAAAACAAAAACATAAAGGATATTTACATAATTACATATTTACACTGGAAAAATAATTATTGAAACTTAATTGAACAATTTGAGATGGATTTCATTAACTAGAATCCCCAATGCTTATTTTTCCATGTTTTCTAGTTCAAATGTGTTGTGTTGTTTGCATTGAATAATAAGAAAAGTTCCTTCCCATAGGCTATCAAACTTTTGGTGTAGGCCAGGATTTGCGGCCCTTTCGTTGAATTTTAGCACTAGGTCTCCGCATTTAAGAACCTAGTCATAGGTCTTCTTGTCAAACCACCTTTTAAGGTTCCACTTATTGGTAGTTAGACATGGCTGTTAGGGCCTTTTCTCTTTTTCCCCATACCTCCAACAACTCGTCGAACTGTACGTCCATGGCTCTATTCGGTTCCACCTCTAGAAACTTGAGCAACTATAATGCAGGAATTTCCATGGAGACGGGAAATAGCGCTTCCTTCCCGTATACCACCTCATACAACAAATTATTAAGGACTTGCTTACAAGTTATTTGGTCTACCTAGAATGTTGTTGAGAGGTTCTTATGCCACTCTTTTTAATGCTCTAACCTGATTCTTTTAATGAGTTAGACTAAATTTTTATTTCTCAACTCAGCTAGGCCATTTCCCTATGGGTAGTAGTTTGAAGACGTTTTTAAAAATATGCCACGATTGAGTGTAAATTGACATACCTTTGAGCCTAGAAAATGTTTAGCATTGTCAGAGATGATCATCTTTGGTGGGCCGAATCTCATTACCAATTCCTTGAGAAAGTTCACAATCTCTACCTCCATTGCATTCTTTAGGTGTATGGCCTTGGTCCATCTGGTAAAGTAGTCTGTAGCTATGAGGATCCATTTGTGTCTAGTACTGGAGGTGGGATTCATCATTTCGCTAAAATAAAGGCCCCATTGTGGAAAAGGTTCATCAACCACTATTGGATTGAGGGGCATTGTTGATTTTTTCCCTCTTCTTGTAAAGGATTGGCATTCCTTACAGGCCCTAACCAAAGAGTGTGAGTCATTAAATAGTGTAGGCTAGAAATATTCAGCACACATAGTTTTGATGGTGGTGGTCTTTACAAAGAAGTGTCTGCCCATGGGACTGCTGTGAAAAACATCTAGAATTTTCTTTGCTTTCTTTGTGGTGATGTACCACAACAAAAATCCATTGAAGTTCCTCTTGAAAAGGACTCCTTTGATGAACACATATCCACTATTCTTCAATCTATAGAATCTCTTTTTCTGAGAAGAGAGAACCATTGGATATTTCCCTATTTGCATGAATCGCATTTTTTTTTCCAACCAGTCACCTTCGGGCTTAGGTTCATTCATTAGGATCAGATCGGGTTGTTCCTTTTCAACTAAAATTTCTTGATCATGTGCCAAATACTCACACAGTCATCTCCCTTAGACAGTCTTTGTGGGTCTGACCTCAATGTCATATTTGAGGATCTTAGTAATCTAGTTGGCCCTTTCCTCTGTGATTTCTTCTTCCATAATGTATTCATGTATAGTGGAATGTGCGACATATACTACCACCATTTTGCAATATATGAGGTGTCAGAACTTTTTGAGCCCCTTAACAATGGTGAATGCTTACCTTTCAAAAAATTTATAACTTGTTTCATAATCCTTTAAGGTCAAGGAATGGAACGCTATCGGATTCTCTCCCTTTCCTTCATCATCCTTCTGGGTCAAAACATTAGCAATGTTGAATTTCCTACTAAACACATACATTATGAAGTCCTTTGATAGGTCTGGGTTTACCAACACAGGAGCTGAAGAAATAGCATCCGTAACCTTCTCAAAGGATTCTCTAGCCTCTTTTGTCCATTGAACAATTGATCCTTCTTGAGCATCAAAGTAATAGGTTTGATTAGTCCTACAAAATCATAAATGAATTTCCTCACAAAATTTACCTTACCTAGAAAGGACTACACTCCCTTCTTGTTGATTGGTAGGGGAAGCTCCTTGATTTCCTTCACCCACTCTGATTCAATTACAATTCCATCTTTGAAAACCATGTGCCTGAATAATTTTCCTAGTCGAAGTTTGAAGACACATTTTTGAGGGTTCAAGGATACCCCAAACTCCTAGCATCTTCTAAAATCCATTTCTAAATGATAAAAAAGATCATCTTTAGACTTAGAGAATGCAGTCAGATCATCCAAGTAGATTAAGATAACCTTGTTGATCAATTCTCTAAAATAAGTATCAATTTTCCATTGGAAGGTAGCTCCTGCATTTGAGAGAACGAAAGGAATTTCGCATAGGAAAATGTTCCTCAATTTCTAGTGAAAACTATCTTGTGTCAGTATTCCTCTTTTACTCAAATTTGGTTGTAACTAGAGAAGCCATCTAGGAGAGAAAGAATTTTTGAGTTAGCTACTATTTGCAAGATAGACTCCATGCAGGGCAAGGGGTAGTGGTCCTTTAGGGATGCTCTGTTCAAGTCCCATAAATCAACACATAGGTGAATGTCTCCATTCTTTTTATGGATGGGAACCAAGTTGGACACCCATGTGTTATGTCTAATTGGGAAGACAATCCAAGATTGAATTAGATTTTTTCAAGTCCTGGGCCATCAGTGCCTCAATCTTCTGGTTTACTAGTCTTTACTTCTAGTGGATAGGTTTTTCTCCTTTCGTTAGCTCTATAGTATGCTAGATGATTTCAAGATCATATCCCTTGAGGTCATCATATGACTAGGCCACTACTCTATATTTCTCACAAAATTGGATGAGCCTTTGTTTATCATGGTGTGAGACATCTTTTCCAACCTCGAGCTTCCTTCTGTTAGTGACTTGAAGGTTAGAATATTCACTTTTGTCTGCTAAAAAATTCCTCTTTTCATTCCCTAAATCATCACAGTCAAATAGATTATCAAGAGTGACCAATCCTTTTGGAATCTTGTAAGACCTTAAGTGAATAATTTTCCCTTCATAGGCCTCGATAATTTTTGGTTGAAGTTTCTCAACAAAATCTCCTGACTATTGGATGAATGAGGCAATTTTTTCATCAATTTTGAACACTTGTGAGCTTTAATCATTATCTGGGATTTCCGGTAGGAAAATCACTCGTACAAAGTGTATGTTATGAATTAGGTCGAGAACAGGGTCAAATTGAGATCCAATTCTTTCCATGCAGTCTGCCTCTGCATTTTTATCTCTAGGAATTTTCTAGACATTGAAGGCTTCAAAGCTTTCAATCAGGTCCCAGACTCTATGTCTATAGGATCTCATGCAGACATTCTTAGCTGCGGACAACCCCTAGACTTGATTGACCACTAGCTTAGAGTCTCCACACACCATTATTTTATTAATGCCCATCCGTTTTGCAAGACTCATACCTTGCACTAGGCCCTCATATTCAACTTTGTTGTTTGAACAAGAAAACTGAAAGCCAAAAGACCTAAGGGTATTTTCATTGGATGGGGATGCCAAACATATCCTGACTCCTGCACCAACTTTACATCTTTCTCCATCAAAATGCAACATCAAAAGCTCTAAGGCTTGACCGCTCTCAGATTCCTTCATGACCTTCAGAATCACTTGATCTTCATCATAGATGACATAGCTTCCTAATCTAGTGGCATGATAGTTTCCGAAAGGATCAATGTTTATATATTCACTCAAGAGGACCTCTTCTGAATTAGTTTGGTCTCTAGTCACCTTCTCATCCTATAGTAGCTCAGTACAATACATTTCCTCTTTGGTGAAAGAGGTATGAGTGGCCTCAAAGTTGATCATGGCTTTGTCGGCCACATGTTTCAAATGTAGAGGTTCAAACACTATCTTCATTTTGGCTCTATGTTTGGTCTTGAGGATTAAGTGTGACAAGTCCAAGGAAAGATATCCACCTATCTTGGAAGTGAATTCTTTGTGTTTGGTCTATGATGGTATCTTGTGGAATTGTGTTACTAGGGTAGGAGAATATAGTTAAGGGGAGGTCCTTAATGACACCTACGGTTTAAACCTTGTTCCCATAAAGCTCCATAATCCCTCATTTTAAAGGTTCATAGCTAATTCCTAAGGTTTCAACTATCTTCTTGGTAATGACTATGGTACTAGCTCCAGAGTTGATCATGGAATTGTGTAACAACTTCTTATCCAAAATAAGAGTTAAGAAAAAGGGTTTCAGTTTCGGCTTACCTCTAACTTCGGTAGAGGGTTCCTCTGCATTATTTGTGAGGATTTTGGCTAGAGGTGATGGATCAATGGCATTTCCCTCGAGTGATTTCTTTGTTAGCTCAATTTTTGCATCTTCGAGTAGGGCCTTCTACAACAATGACTTTTGCTCTGGAATAGCTAAGATATCCCAAAGAGACACATTGGCAGAGGATTTTTTTCAATTTTTCCACCATATTAAATGGCAGAAAATTCAAAGGATTTTTTTCCTTAGCCCTTGTTATAATAATTTCCCTTCATGGCTGAAATTGTTGTGCAACTATAGAGGCACTAGGAGTTTGGTCGGAGACACTTTTGGGCTGTGGGATGACCAGTTCGCCCATGAATCTCCTCTTAGAATGATTTTTGTAATCTAACTACATTTGCAGAGCCTTTGATGTGGATGCATCATTTGCAAACACCGCCTCTTCTTCCATCCATGATAAGAGTGTGTGATCTAGAGCTATATCTGTCTCTTTCTCTAGGGACATTCCTTACATTTGCACGATGAGTACCACATTTTCCATTTGCAGAGAGGCATATATATAACCTCCTGAATTTGACACCACGCCTTGAATGCATTGTTTCACCAACCTTTGTTGTAGATTTTCGTGCTGACAATTTTGGGGCATATGTGCTTCGTTGAAGGGGAAGCACTAGGGATTGATGTCATCAGCGACATTTTTTTCCCCTGATGTCAATGCTTTACTCAAGATTGGGCGAGAATTTTACAATGGAGTAGGCATCGACACCATCTGATTACTTTTCTGAGTCTACAGATTTGTGCCAAGCCTCCTTAGAACTAATTTTTCTGGTAGGAAGATTTTTTCCTTGATAATTTTGGTAAGTTGGCTTCAGAGGCATGGACTAGTTCCACTTGATGGTAGTTATTTCATTTGAGATGCTCTGAATCAACACCTTGACATCACTCATCTCATATTTTGATGAATTATATGTAGCAACAACACTCTATGGTGTGCTTGGATATGCATACATAGATTGGGGAGGAGAGGTTGCAGTGGTAGATGCTATCTCCTAGACGGGAATCGACAACTTTGGAAATATGGGCATAGCAAGCCAAGGCAGTAACTTTTTGACATCAATCAAATTATTCTCCACCTGAAAAACAATGCTATATGCACCAAGAAAGTTGTTCCCACCAAGGGACTAGATCATCACTAAAATTTTGGCATTGAGATACTTTAGATAGAACATGAATGCCAAATTTGTAGGCTGGTAGATAGCAGGTTGAATCCTTTGCCAAGTTATGTGAAACTGGGCATTGAATTCATTCATGGCCTCTTGAGGGGCATGCTTTATTCTCTCTAGCTGATGATATATGAAGACTGATCTCCATTATTTGAAAATCTCGCAGCGGATCTCTCAAACCCATCCAGTTAACGATAGTATTGCCCCAAAGGTGGTAAATTAATATAGACACCGGGCCTTTAAAAGAGGTTGCCGTGAGAAACCTTGTTGTTTCGACATTGGTGGCCAATAACACATGCATTCAGGGGAACAGCATCGCCCCGGGCCACACCTCGCAAGTGTTCGATGGTAAGTTGTTGAGACTTTGTGCGAATTTTGGTACAACCTCAGCCAGCGGGCAGGATAGGGACCAAAACGATAGGTGCTTACCGGTGGCAATGGGGCTTCCAACATCCCATAATTTTGTTAAAGCACAAAACATACGCTGAGGGATATGTTCATTCACTAGATGGGTTCTCGAAGTCTATACTATTACTAGCAAAGTGGGTATCTAGTAAAGCCGGTTATTCATTGTTTGGATCTTTAGCAATAGGCCGAGTAGTCTATACAATCTAATGTAGATTTTAGATACATTTCGAACAAGTCCCATTGATATATGCTTGTAGCAAAAGGAAATCATATCTAAAATATGGTTGGCACAACCTTTAAGTGGGAAACTTATCTAATGGGGACCAATTGTATAAAATGATACATCGCCCCGAAGTTTTAAAGAAGTTAATTTGAAAGTATTTCAAATGAATGTGGAAAAGAAAAGCAAATATAAATGTAAAGATCACCCAGTACGCACCAAGATAAAAATTATAAGGCAACAACCTTTCTGCGATTTAAGGGCCTGATCAAAAATTTGCATGTCCAAAAATAACAAATAACATATATGAAAATCCTAAGAAGTTTATCAAATAACATAACATAACCTCCATACACATTTACTAAAAAGAAGAGTCAAAGACATGGTCTGAATCAACAAATTTATATTGAAATTATAGAAGTTCTGCATATAAGCTACTTAGTACAATGACAACACAGTATAATATTTTGTCAATTAGCTAAGAAATAGAAAAGTAAAACAACAATGGCACAATCTATGAATCTTAATATAATAATCTAAAAACAATATAAAGGCCTAGTGTCTTTTCATAATTTTTTGTGTATTCATTGAACTCTCAATCAGAACCTTTTTCAGAGAGTTGAAGTAGTATATATAGAGAAGTATCCCATTTCCTAGGAGCAAGTAATAGAAAAGATCACTGTCACTAGTAATGATGTCTATCACAATGATTTCCCATGGCCATTGCAAAAAAAAGATTTTGAAGCATGGAATGCAGTCACCTTCGAACCAGATGCATCCCCTGTGAATGACGATTGTGGTCCTCATGTGGAAGTAGTAAAACTACCATGCGCACATGTGTAGCTCACCCACAAAGTTGGCTAGCGCACATGAATACAGGGCGAGGCTCGTCATTCGTTCCTCCCTTCCTTGCGATGAAACTCCTTGTGGGGAAGACACATGGAGAAGTATTTTCTTCGAGTGCTGACTATGGGGTCTACCAAAATATACCCATGGAATGATGTTATGTGGCACATGAGCGTAGCTTACTAGAGTAGCAAAGTGGAGAGGGCTCACAAAGGCCTACGCTACTAACATGTGGAGGCATGACAGGGCTCGATAGAAAAGAAAGGGAATAAATATTTGCAAGGAACACAAGGAAGACACATGGAAGCAAGTGAGCAAGGCTCTTCAAAAAGGGTTGGGGATATCCAAAAATATGAGTTGTAGGCCGAGGCTAAGCAAAACAATGCTATCAACCTGAAGGGAGCTCAAGGTATTTTCAATCCACAGGTCCCACCTAGATGGGACTCACTTACCCAAAGTGGCGAATGGATCGCACATGGCCTATTTTAAATGCTAAAGTGTCGAGGACTGTGTAAATTAAGCTTATATGATGATATTGTTGTGTTTTTGATTAAAATATTCCTTGGGATACATAATATAGGGTCTTAGTGGCCTATTAATGATGATATTAAGGCCATAAAACGTACCGGCGCTGAAAATCCTAAACGGTGCAAAATGTTTCATGTTCTACAACACGCAAATAAGGTTAAAAAGGTCCACCAATGTAGCGTTCCAAAATCATCGTAGTCATGCAATGAAAACACCGAAGATTGAAGCCCATCTTCAGTTTATGGAAGCCCCAAATCAAATGCGCAGCCTAAATGTTCGCCAAATTGGTGGCGCTGCTTCTGAATTAGCTTAGAAGGCCCAAAACCCAACTTTGCATGCAGCAAACCTACCCGCAAATTGATTGGATAAAGTGCATCCTTGCTCTAATTTTGGTCACAATCAAAACCGCCATGCCTTTTCCAATATTATGTTTAAAAAGGAAAATTGACAAAAAATGTTGAGTCAAACCCATGGTTTTAAAAATATATTAAAAAATTATTCAATGGGTGATATATCTTCTCCTTAATTCTTGACATATTATACTCCTCCATTAACTATTTTTCATTTTTTTTCTTATTCTCAATATTTTAATATAATTCCTAGGTTACCTTGTCATGTAGCATCCCAAAGATTATAATTTTACTGGGATTTTTCACCTTTGATAGTGTTATATACCTAGGGATATGATATTATAATGTATTTATATTGATGGAGATGCCAACATGTGGAAAACACCCCTTAAGTTAGTTATATTGAGTCCAGTGAATAAATTGTTTAATTAATTATACCAAGAGTTGAGTAGGCCCTCATTAGGATTACCTATACATTGTATTATTAGTTGGAGATCTATATAAAGGTGGTGATTATCATTGTAAGATATGTGTGAAGTATGATATTTTATTTGAGATCTCCTTGAGATATAGCATGTATTTTCTTCTTCCATAAGGATTATTGTATTGTAATACCCTACCTCTAGGGTTTACTCTATTTCGGAATATATTGTATATTAGGGTATATTTATAGACAAAAACCTTTAGTGAATTGTGAGATATATATTTAGAATTATATTATTTCCATTATTATATGTTTGAATCTTATCAAGTGGAATTGAAGCATCAATCTAACAAAAAGTGATGAAACCCTAGTTATTTTAAGACTCACTTATAATTTAGAAATGGCCAATACTTTTTTAGCAATTATTTTACTAAATTTCAAGGATAATATAAAGAATCTAGAGTTCTAAAATAATTCTTTTATCTATTGAGAATATTTTACCCTAATCAATAGTTTCAATGGATATTATTACATTGATGGAAGTGGAGATACATTAGAATGCTAGTACAAATATAAAATATCTCATGGAAAATCTTTAGTATGGAAAATATATTGTCATTTTTGTTTAAGAGATGAAGCTAGAAAATGGTATGAACCATTGAATGAGAATATTTCTTCCTTGAATGAACTAAAACAATATTTCTTAGATACATGGGCTCGAAAAGAAGAAGAGGAAGAAAATGGTGAAGAAAATAAAGAACAGGAGGAAGAAGAAAGTAAATAAGAGGAGAAATAAAATAAAGAAGAAGAGGAGGAAGAAACTAAAGAAAAGGTAGAAGAGGAGTCCAAGAAAATTAAGAAGGAAAGGAAGAACATGAGGAAGAAAATGAAGAATCTTATGAGGAATTAGAAATGGAAGATTGTGAAGTAGAAGGAAAAGGAGAAAAATTAAAAGAATAAGGAGATGATATTGGTACATGCATTTTAGCTCCAAGGAAGGAAGATCTAATCTTTCAATTTCATGGGTGCATTCGAAAGGAAAAGGTTATTATATCTAGAAACCATAACAAAAAGTATAACTTCATCAATATGGAATTAGCCAAGAATATATATGTATAATAAAAAAACATAAAGGACAGTCAAATATTTGGTATGGATATTCAAAAATTTGAATATTTAAAGCTCTTTTTGGATAAGTATATTTCACATTCAAGATTTCATGCTTTGAATATGGATGGGTTAGAATATTTTGGAACAATAAATATATGCAATACAAGTTCATGAAGCTTGTGTATAGAAGGAAAAAATTACATTATAAGATATTGCACATAAAGAAGTCCAAAGGAAAGTAAAGGAGGAGAGAATTTAAGAATCTCATTAAGATTGAAAAAATGAATTAGAGGGAAAGAAAGAGGATCAAGATGTTGAGAAAAATAAAGAGACAAGTAATTATACTAAGGAATCACTAAAAATATTTGTAGTAAGGTTCTAGTAATGGAAAAGGGTGCAATATATAGGCATCCACGTCATTGTGAGAGACAAGATTCGTGGAGGAAACCATCATGGATACATGATAGTATATGGAGTTAACAAGGAAATTACTATCGACCTAAATGGAATCACATAAATAATTATACCAATCAATGGCATCATAGATGTAATGACTACTTAGGGAAGAAAATGAGGACTTACTATGAGAGGGAATTAAATATAAGGGGTAAAAGACAAGATGGATTGAGGATGGGATCTAAGAAATATCATGAGAAAGGAAAAATGATCAAATATGGATGATTAGATGATTGGTCATGGAATCATATTTATAATAACTTGCAAAAGTCATACTATTTAGCGTCTTCTCATCTTTTGAGGATAAAACATCTCAAGGAGGGATGAAATTCTATGTAGATATGGATGTGATATAATAATTGATTTAGATGGATGGAGATGTCAAAAATTGGCACACATCCCTTAATTTAGTTATATTGAATCATGTGAATAACTTGTGTAAATAATTTAATTATGAGTTGAGTAGGACTTCATAGTAGGACTTCATTAGGATTACCCCTCCATTGTATTATTAGGAAGAGGTCTATATAAAAGAGGTTATTATCATTGTAAGATATGTGTGAAGTATGATATTAAGTATGGGATCTCTTGGAGATATAATGTGAAGTGGCTTCTTGTATAAGGAGTATTGGATGGTGTTACCCTACCCCAAGGGTTTACTCTATTTCATAATATATTGGATATTAGGGCATATTGGTCAACAAACATCTCTAGTGTTATGTGAAATATATATTCAAAATTATATTATTTTGATTATTATATTATTTTGATTTTAATAGATAGTGTACATAATTTGAAACTGTATTAACATTTTTCTTAAATTTTGTATCTTGTTGTATCTATAGTTCTCACCATTATTCTTTCTTTTAAGGACCATTTTTTTAACAATGCATATAACATTAAATTATACAAGTGATATCCCCACCCAATTACTCAATATCTTTTTACATCAGTTCTCTTCACATCCTAATCTCTATTGTTTAGTAGGATCTTGAAAATTTCTTTAACAACTTGCCTCAAAGATAAGTGGTAGTATGGATTCTTGACATTTGAATCCTAATGATGAGACTATAGAATATCATTTCATGCCTTTGTTGGCAGATGGTCAGTGCTCCCCTTGGGATTCATGACATGGCTTAACCGCCTCTTGTGGATCCGTTAACTCTCATAGTTTTATCGGGAACTAACAAGTCGATCTTTTGGTGCGACGACAACTGTGTTTCCAACAATTGGTATTAGAGCCAAAGGTGTTGGGTTTGAATCCCCTCAGGTAATGCCGAGAGGGATATTGTTAACAGATGGCCAGTGCTCCCCTTGGGATTCGTGACATGGCTTAACCACCTCTCATGTATTTGTTAACTCTCACAATTTTATCGAGCATTAACAGGTTGATCTTTTGGTGCAATGACAAATGTGTTTCCAATAGCCTTATCCTTTCCAAATGTTTATACTGGCTACTTGATAATGTTGCTCGTTATTTTCCTCTACTGAATTTAATATTTGTTTACTTTCATTACATTGAAATCCTAGTATCACAAAACCCAATATTTTAGATCCCATAACATTCCATCTTCTCAAGCCCATAGACTTTAGTTTTTCCATCCTTTCTACACATGCTAATATTAAATCTTGATCATCAAGCTTGTTCAAGGTGACCATATAAAATATTTAGGAATTATCCTCCCTACCTCCCACTTATTATCACATCCAAATGCTAAACACTCATGGTTTCAATATCTTTAATCCTTTCCAATGTAGTATGCATAAACATTCACTTTTCTTCCCTCATATGTGACTATTAATTTTTCAAAAAATCTCAACATTTTCTCTAGTAATCTTTCTATTAGGCCCACAAATATTTACCTAGAAATCCTTCATGTATGAAGTATGTCAATTTATTAATCCATGAATTCCTCTAATTGATATTAGCATAAAAAATTTCTACCTTCACACTCTTCATATCACATTCCTTTGACAAATTGTAGTCGACGCATGTCCTACCATGAGCATAATTACTTAAATCAGAAAGAAAAAAACATTATACATGTTGTCAATTCAATGGTGAACATAACAAAGGAACATTATTCTAATCCCCATCTAGGGCCTTGTAGGAAGTAATTTTCCATATCTATTCCTTTTCTTGACTCATTCCTACATACCACCTTACTCCTTGGCATGTTTGGACACAATAGTAACCAAACTCATGATTTTTAAAAAAAGTATATGTTCTAAGTGAATTTATGAACAATTTTTATTAATAATTTCATCAACCTAACTTTTATCTATCCTTGATGGATGATTTTATGTCACTTCTATCTTTGGCTAATTATTGAATGATCTAATGGTTGAAGAATTAAATATAGGTGTAGTGTCAATAATTGTGCACTCTTGAAGAAATAGGCAATTTCACACTTAATTTTGACCCATTTTGGCACCATTTGCATTAACTCCCCTTTAAAAATAACCTTTTATAGGCCTCAAGGACCCATCATTTTGGATCTCGAGGCTCATTTCACTCAAAAATCATATAAAATCATGTAAAAACATTCAAATCCCCAAAAAAATCTAAAAAGCTACCTAAAAAATATAAGGTGGGACTCATTTTCCACCTTGGGTGAATAAGTCCCCTTAGGTGGGACCCATTCACCAAGTGTGGTGAATGAGTCCCATTTGAGGTATTTCTCAAATTTCAGTAGGAATTCATCAATTCAAATCATATTTTTGGTAAATGTTGGCCTTTGAGATCAAAATAAAATTCCATTAGGTGTTAATGCCTATAAAAGCAAGCTTCTAGGTCATTTTTCAATAGAAGCAATAATATCTCTAAGAACTTTGAGCAAGCATTAAGCATCAATAATCTTTAAGCAATATTTGACAAGAGCATTCCAATTCCAAAAGCAAGCAAAGTTAGAGAATTTGAGTAGCATTAAAGTATTTTGTAGGTCTTCAAGCTTACTTTCTATCAAGAGCTAGAATTTTCAAGGGTTGATTATGGATTCCTATGGTGAATCAAGATGGATTCTAGGTTGGGGAGATGCAACTAGCCAGCAAGCCAATTCAAAAGACTTGTTTCCTAAGTGATTTCATCTTCTTTTGTCACTCTACATTCAGCCTAAGGAAGGTATAGGCACAATTAGAGTTTGCATGGGGTGATTGGTTATCATCACAAGTGAGTCATTCATCTTGCATTTCCATTATTGTATCATATTCTTACACATTAGAATATGATTGCATCATTTTTCAGTTTTCTAGTCTTAGCTACACTTAAGACTAGGGTTTCATGTGCATTTTCTTATTTCTAAAAGGTTTAATTACCAAACTAGGGGTTTGACCAAGGCAAACCCCCCATTAGAAAATCCATTCAAATTCTATTTTGGAGGTGTTTTTCATAGATTTGGACATGAAACTCAGATTGGAAGGAAAGGGTAGGTGTTAGAGTGCATATCAGAACCTTTAGTTTTTAGAAAAGTGAAATGGGGCTGATTCACCAATAGTGTGAAATGAGTCCCACTATTGTTGTTTGTCAGATCTATTTTGTAGATTTCAATACCCTTATTCCCAAAATGGACTCTCGTGCAAAATCCAAGGTTTGGGACTGATTCGCCCAGGTTGGTGAATGAGTCCTAGTAGCATAAAAAGTGAAGATTTCTAGAATTTCAGAGTCACTCCCAATCTCTTCAAGGTTTCTAGGTGCACATCATTTGCATTCTTGCATTTTTGTTTTGTTTTATGCACATTCTTAGAGAATTTTTAAGGTCATTTAGCAATTGTTTGCATATCACTTTCCAAGTTTACACTTGGTGGTGAACCCTCATTAGCTTTTATCATTTTCTTAGAACCTTCCCCTTTGTCAGATTTCAATCTCCCTTGCATTGAAATATTAAGGGTTTGTTCTTCAATGAATAGTAAACCATTTTGTCACCTTTCCTTTTAGGTTGCAAAACCCTAGAGGTAAAAGAAAGAGCATAATATTCACCTATTCATTTTGGTGAACCTACATATAGAGAATTATATTTCTTATTTGCAGTGCATTTACATCCTAGATTTAGCTTGCATTAACATTGCATTAGGTTTTGCATTGTTTAATTTGCATTCTATGGTTTCAAAATTTACATTAGTGAACAACTCATTTAGCTTTCACTTTTGCATATATTTTCATACAAAATCATTGAAAAATTAGATTTGCATCCTATATCTAGGCCATACAACACAAAAAATGTAAAAAAAAACTAAAGAAATCTAAAATTTCTTTAAAAAAATCCCTACTGGGACTCATTCGTCACCTTAGGAAAATCAATCCTAGCGCAAAATTTTCATTGTTGTAACTTACAAAATTAAATTCCTTGTTTTTAAGCTTCAATTTGTCTTTGTTACAATTTTGTTTCAGTGCAGTTACTTTTTGTTACATTGAAATCATTAGAAATAGCATTATTTACATTCATGGCAATTATGGATAGCATTAGATTTTTGCAATTTTCATTTTCAGCATTAGCTCCTAGTTCACTTAGATTAGATTCATTAGAAAATGAAAACAAAAAACCAAAAACATCAAAAGAAACAATTCAAAAAATGCTTAACTTTAGAAAAAGCATATCATCCAAGCCTTTTAGTAGTGATGAATTAGACATGTTAGATGAAGCCCTTGAGGACTTCCTCTCACTAAGATCATCCACTAGGGCTTTCCATGAAAAACATAAACCAAGAAAAGTTAACCTAACCCTCAAACCTTTTATTAGTGATGACTTTGGTATGTTAGATGAAGACCTTGAGGACTTCATCTCACAAAGCCCATCCACTGAGGCTTGTCATGAGAAACTGAAAACACAAGAAGTTAATGTGATTCAACCTAAACTCATCCTTTACGCACCTTCACATAAACCACAACCTAAAAACAAACCTGAGTTTACCCTTTATCCACCCAAGAATAATGTATTGCAAAAACAGAGTCATAATATCATTGATCATAATTACAACACTAGAAATAATTCATAACCACAACAACCAACCCCGACACCCTTACCATTTCCTAATCCCATTTTTCCTAGTGCCCCTCATTTAACTTTGCATAGTGGAACAGAGTATAATCTCATCTAGAAACTTAAGAATACTCCCGCAAAGATATCTCTATGGGATTTAATTTAGAATTCACCAAACTATCATAGTATGCTTTAAACAGCCTTACAACAAGTAGTGGTTCCTCCTGGAATGAATGTAAATGATGTGGTAGCTCTTATATAGGGAATGAATACAGTTAATGTAGACATAAAATTTAACCAACAGGAGCTGTCCCATTTGGAATTGTGACAGAAAAATGAGACCTTTATGATAATAGCCCAATTTAATCAAATAGTCATCA